>OVAN01000197.1:0-75627 GCA_900406275.1 Anastatica hierochuntica | reverse complement strand
AGAAGTACCCACGGGGAATTTTTTGGGGATGGGATGGGATGATGGGGGAAAAGGAAGAAGTACCCCGAATTCGAGAAGAGAAATGAGAAAAGAACCCGGGTTGAGATGTGATANAGTACCCCGAATTCGAGAAGAGAAATGAGAAAAGAACCCGGGTTGAGATGTGATAGGGAAAAGGAAGAAGTACCCTGGGGTGCGGGATGGGAAATGTGATTGATGATATACTGTGATTGTTATGATGTGTGAATGTGAGTAGTTACTTGCGCAACACGATAGGTGCTTGACTGAGGGTTGCGGTTTAGGTTTGGACTTTTGGGCTAAACTAGGTTCTAGATGAGGAGGTCTAGTGTAGGTTCTCACTGAGTGACTTGTTGTCGGGAAGTCACTCATCCCTCTCCCTTTTTCCTTTTTCCCGTTTGTGTTTGTCTTGCAGATTTATGTTAGAAGTGACGTTTAAAGTGAAGTTGGTGGTTTTGCGAAAAGATTTGCTCTGGACCGATTGGTTAACTCTTACCCGGGTTAGGAATGTTACAATAATATTATGAGTTAAAAAAAAAAGTGGAATTACTTTTTACTCTCATTTTTTTTTCCACAAGATCATCCATTTGCACCTTACTTTATTTAAAAGAACTGAAATTTTTTACATCTAATATATTTGTTTCCTTTGCTCTATTTAAAAGAGGTGGAAAATTTTACGTCCGATAATTGATTTTTTCCCGTCAGATGTATTTGTTTTCTTTCCACTCTTTTTCACTTTTTTTTTTCCACCTATTTACTCTCTACCTCACTAATCACATCATTAGAAAAACAAACCCTTTCTTCGGAGTTGTATTTGGCTAAAATGCCACCTCTCAGCAAAGAGATTTGGTGGAAAAATTCTTTATAAGAAAGAGGATGGGAAAAGCCGAAAAATAAGATATTGATTTTTATTGGAGAATAAATATAAAAAGGTCGATTTCTAAAAAGTTTAAGAACTAACTTTCTACAAAAAATTACCAAGCTTCCTTGATAAATTAAACGCTTAAATTGTTTGTAAATCTAGGTATAATATATTAAATTTTTACTAAATCTAACTATAAAGATATATTTGCGTGAAAAATAAAAAAAACTTAAAAGTATATTTTTCATATAATCAATCAAATAAAGTCTAAATATAATCAAATTATCTATCTTATTAAAAAGAAAGACATAGACATTTTTATATGTGATTTTTTAAAATAAACATATTTTAAATTTTTTATTAAATGTATATAATAAATTAAAATAACTCTAATTACTCATTAACATATTCCAACAAATATATTAGAATATTCTAATATTCTTTTCACTTAAACACTATCAAAATTGTAAACCAGCACAATTTAAAATCATCAATTTTCAGTGAATTTAAATATAGTTTGTTTTCAAATTTAAAATAAATCCATAACTTCTAAAATAATTATATTACAATTTTATTATTTTCTAAATAAAATTTGTTACAAAAAATCTAAAAAACTTAGAAAGTGATAAAATTTAAAAAAATCTATAAAAATTTATAAATGATTTATATAAACTATAAAATTTTAAGTTTAGTTATCTGATGTTTTTAAATACTCTAACGGGTTTTGTTTCACGGTATTTCGGGAATTGAATATTATCCGAACTGAACCCATACAAGTATCCGAAAAAATCTGAAAGTTCGAAATCTCAAATCTAAACCGAACCCATAATTCGATATAACTGAAAATTCTAAAAGTTTTGAACCTAAACCCGAATTCAAAACTCGAAATAACCAAAAATTATAAACTCATACTCGAAAAATCTAAACATGATTAATAATTTATAAAATTATTAAAAAAACCCGCGCCATTGCGCGGTCAAAACTCTAGTATGACATTAAAAAGAGTGATGCGTAAACTAATAGATCCGATAATACTTTCAAGATTGATTTTCATCTTAAACTTAAGCTATAAGAAACATGAATTTTTTTAAAAGATCAAATAAAGAATAAAACATGAGTTTTTCTTTTTCTTAAAAATAGTGAATTTTGGAGTTTATTGAGACGGTCATGCATAGTCAATCATAAAAATTAAGTAAGTTATCATGTAGATTACTAAAATATAAATTACTAGAATATTTTTTAAAAATACGATAATATCTATATGAATCATTATCGAATAAATATATTATGGAAAGAATTTTCTTATCTAAATATTAATATTTTTATCTTATAGTTGTAAATTTTTACAATTCATTTTTGATTACTTAACGAAAAATTTAGTTTTCACAATTTTAAAACATTGGTCAACTTTCAAATTACATAGATTTTTTAGGTTACTAAACCAATTCTCCCTATTTAATAGTGACTTACAAAACGAAAACTATAACCAAAGAGATATTGGACGATGATTAAGCATCACTCGACATCTACGGGGTTGTGTGACTATATCGGGACGTGCTTGGTTTAATGGTTTCTAACTTTCTAGTAATTTGGTCGTACAATTTTATTAGATATATTTTTTGTTTAATTACAATGACAATGTTTATTATAATCAATTTCTCATCAAGTTGAGATGTTTATTTGTTTTTGGCTGAAGAGAAGAGACACACAAAGTTGAGACATTTTTTATGTATGGTAATTAAAAAAAATTAAATAAGACCATATGATGCGAGTAAGAACACTTTAAGAGAACAAAGTTGAGCAACAGAATTGATGGGCATAGACATAAACCACATGCTACTAACCAATAAAATGAGTGTGTCGGTTTTCACCTTTTGCAATATTTCATTACAGTCTAAAATACATTTGATATTTTATATCAGCCATGATTAATTAACTTTACTACCCATTAAGTAGTTCTAAACTTCTCAGGGCCTTAGGCTAGGATAAACATTCATGTGTCTTAAATAAAGTTGACAAGATGGGTCACAAAGAGGGTAACACAATTAGATTCTCTAAAAGATTATCTACGAATAATTACATCTAAAGTCTGATACTGATTATATATTATTGCTAACGTCAACGTTTTCTAGATAACTAAAGATACAGTACTTTGCTACTTTATATTTTATCTTCGAAGCCTATTTCACATCAATGTCGTACTTAGTTTTTTTGTGTGGAAAAATCAGTATGAACTATATGAAGTTGAAGCAATACTTGCTTCTAAAATTTGTCATCGATGTTTGTTGTCGTTTCAAATTTTTACTATCAAATCATTAAACGAATCGTTTTGCTTAAACCTAGTAATAAATACTCCGTAGTTAACAAAAATTAAAAATATTAGCTCGCAGAAAACAAAGGTCTTGTTAGTACACATACTCCCTCTGTTTCGCAAAATTGTTATTCTGACATTTTTCACACATATTAAAAAAAATTGTTAAAAAATCTTACATATCCTTCATTAATACTTTAAAAATAATTCTCTCTCCAATTAATACGTTCAAACAATGAAGTTAAAATCGGAATTCTGCTTATAAATACGTATCGAAAATATAAAACGACACTCTTTGTGAAACAAAATTAAAACTCCAAAACGACACTCTTTACTAAACGGAGGGAGTACCATTTTACATTGTTATCAGTTTATGTTAATAAATGAAACATCATTATCATATTTATATAGTCTAGTGTCACATGATACAATCTGATTTCAGTTAATCTGCTATTGGGCATATGTAAATTACAGACATTTAAAATGTCAAGGCGCACTGGTATACTTTTTCCATGTATAAAAAATAGATTTTATATAAACATAACACAAATCACATATCTGATCAGAATCAAGTCAAAGACTTTTTTCCTTCTCTTGTAATGATGCTTACGCTACTCGAGAACAGAATTAAGATTAACTTAGTGTTTGTCTTTTATAAAAAGATGACAATTAAGAACAAGTGGGCACTTTGATATCGGAAAAGAAGGTGCATCAAATTCAAAATGTCTTTAGACCATGCAAGTTAGTATCGAACAGTGATAAGGTGAAATGGATCTTAGGTCAATACTTTTAAGCCCATTATTGATTCTTGTCCCCAATTATCATAACCGATGGGTCCATGCACGTAACGAATGACCACTTCACCCACAAGGTCACTGCCACAACCAGTAACGCAGTTTCGTTTTTCCACGAAGAAAAAAAACTAAACCGGAAGTGTGCAACCTACAAAATTAATATCATAAGGACAAATTCTAAATTTTACAGGCTAAGTACTAAAATTTAGAATAAATTTGAAACCGGAGATAACCAACCCAAACATAGTTTTCACATGTTGAAAACATTATTGAAGGATTTGATAATTCCATGGGCGGTAAGTCTAAGAACGAATGCTTCATGTCCTTGCTACGTTGAAAAATCTCCTTAACCTCCATTGAAAAATTTGGCCACCCTCGGATATGTCTATTATATGTATGATACATTAGTCTTGATTTTTTCCGGTTTTTTAAACTAGATCTAGATTTAGATTTTGAAAATTCATATTTTATCTAATCAAGATTTTTGTAAAAGTAGATTCCCTAAAATCTATAATTCAACATCTAAAAACTAACTAAAATCTAAAAGCTACTCAAAAATCATCAAACAATCATGCCATTGACTGTTCATACCGAAAATCTGAATTTCTAGATGAGATGACATACTTTGCATAGCCCGTATCTCAATCTCAGAATGAAGAGGCGATAGTCCTTACTAGGTTTAGTGCCATTTTTCTTGTTATTGTAATTATTATTGTTATGGTTGAAATTAAAAACGGATAAGTTATTCGGAACATGCTGCAAAAAAGAAGAAAAAATGGAATAAAATATAAGAAGCAGAAGAAAGCAAGATAGAGGAACTTTTGTTGGAAGCCAAAGAAGGTGGGGAACAAAATTAAGACCACAAGTGGAAAACATAGAGTTGTATAGATGTCCATTGTAATAGCTTTAAGCACATAGGGTCAACTCATATAATATATTTCTATATGCTATCCACAAAAGCTAGTTGAACTTGATATAGGAGTTCAAAAGGAAAAAAAATGGGCAAACAAATCGGATCAAATCACAATGTAGTTATACGTCTAGCCCCGGTAATTATCATTATCTATTTAGTAATTTATTAATGGTGTAACAAGCTAATTATCGACTGATATATCATCAGTACCTTCGAAATTTTTTTTATGATATAATCACAAACTATGTAATTCACTAATATATAAGGGCGAAATGCATATATAGGACGTATTATTACATGAGACCACCATTTAAAACTGGAAGTCGATATTTAAGGACTACGACAGTCCATCACAAACTACAAATCTTTATATAATTCATTGTGAATAAAATTTTTAAAAGATTTGTCTCAAATGTTGGTATAATATTACTGACAACGTAATTAATACATATCTTGAATAGTAAATCTATTTTTTTGTTTACTAGTGACTAGTGGTGATAAAACGACGGAAATATCAACTATGAAATAGTACTATATATCTAAACGAAGTTTTGGGTCCAAGTCCGTAGACTTCTTCTTCTTCTTTTTTTGCTAGGAGCAACATTTTTCAGATTTTTAACAAAAGAATATTGACATCTCTTCCAAGTAGCCACAAACCTGAATAATTCACTCGTACAAAGAAAAAAAGAATGTTTTCCAAATTGGGTCTTCAAGATAAGATTCCCTTTATCGTTGAATCGTGGCGTGTGTTGCAATCACAGAATCTTTAGTGTTAGTGAATATACTATAGTTTTGGTGGTTACTGTGGATTTGTGTGTGTGTATGAGTGGGTATGAAAGATAAGGGTCTTTTCTTGGTGTCCCCATGAAAAGGTTTGTGTCTATGTAGAACCCAACTTTTCATCCTTCTTATTCCACAAACACCACCCACCACTTTCATCATGACTTATGCACATTTACAATTCCTTTTACGTACATTTATATGCATTACGTGAATTATTTAAACTTAAATAGCGACACAACAACTCTAGTACAAATTATTTTACTATGAAGCTGATTGGTAAGAATAATAGATTTTTATAGTAAACTTTTAAGAATGCGACTACTACTTTCAATACTAATAAAAATATGATTGTTAATAGAAGATGTAAAAAATGTGACAAATATTTATTTTATTTTTTTCCAACCACACATTAAATATTAACTAACTTTCGGCGTGGAAAGCCAGTTTGGAGAAACTGTGTCTACATAAATAAAATCATTTAAAAAAAAGCGGGACCTTCGTGCCAAATTATCTGCTTGCGTGTTTGTTGCCCGCGGAACATGCGTCAAAGAGAAGTCGGTGAAGAATCCACATAGATGATGGTAATCCTTTAATTTGTGTATGGAAGACTGACCAATCCTCCGGAAGCTGAATAATACTAATGAGCTCCGCGCAATCCGTCTGGAAAACCTGGCAGTCTATTCTACGATCATGCAGTACTCTCATCGCCCATAACAGTGCTTCGAACTCGGCATGAAGTGGTGAAAGACTCCAACATTGGCATTTAGCTCCCATCAAAATGACCTCCCCATCTGTATTGGTGCATATCCATCCAAGTCCCGAAGTAGGATCCGACTGTTTCCATGAACCGTCTATCCGAAAAAGTTACCCATCCGGGATGCTTGGTTCGCTACAAAGCCTATCCTCATCCGAGGAGAGGGCGATTTGTGCTTCGTTCCAAGCTAAAGCATTCGCCTCTGCTGAACGGAGTACCTCTGCCACATCCAATTGTAGTCCTTGGAAAACTTTTTATTTTTTGTTTTCCAAATTAACCAAAGTATCCATGGGAATGGATGGGGACGATCGCTTTCCCGAGTTTGCATAGGGATATGCCAAAAAAGATAGGCCATATTAGTGTAAAGTGCCTCAGAAGGAAAGGCTCTCTTTCTTGTGTGGTCCTTGTAGGGATCCCAGATGTGCTGGATCGAGGCGCACTCAAAAAGATATGATTAATTGTTTTCTCACAGGAGCCAAAACTTTGACAAATTGTATCACAACGAGCCCCCCTTTGAACTAGTCCACTAGTTGCTGTCAGACTGCCTGTTATAATTTGCCAAAGAAGGTGCTGAATCTTCAAGGGGCATTGTATTTGCCAAGCGAAAGCTTTTAAAGCGTCTAATCCTGGTCTCCAGCCATTATTGTTAATCTGAGATATCTCCAAAGCATTAAGGATTTTGTAGCCCGATTTGACAGTATAATGTCCCGACTTGGTAAAGTGCCAAACCACGTCATCGTACGTAATGTTGCGGCTCAGATAAATACCCCGAATTAAAATAATATCCTCTGGATTGAATAGTTCCTGAAGAAGTGGCACATGCCAGTCATTCGTTTGTGGATCAATCAATTGTTGTACCTTCAACCTAGGATACCTCAGGCTACCCCTCCCTCTTGCGGGTCGCAGCATATCATCTGGAATCCACGGATCATGCCAGACCGAAGTGTTTATCCCAGAACCTATACGTATCCTAATGCCTTTCCTAAGCAATTCTGAGTTGAGAAAATACTCTTCCAACCGAAAGAGGGTGAATGAGGTGTCCTTGCATTCAACGGATGAACCTTCTTGAAATACCGACCAAGTAAAACCCGAGCCACTAGGGACCCAAGATACTGAATCAACCTCCACAATTGTTTAGCCAATAAGGCTGTATTGAAATCCTCCAGAGATTTGAAGCCTAGGCCTCAATTCTCTTTTGGTATACATAATTTGTCCCATGCAACCCAATGGAGACCGCGGTTACATCCTTGGAGCTCCACCCAAATTTAGAAATCGCACTAGTTAACTTTTTTTGTTAACACTTGGGGAAGCTTAAAACATGAAATGACATAATTGGGCAGCGCAAGAGCAACTGATTTGATCAGGATCTCTTTGCCCCCCTTAGATAGAAACTTGGAAGACCAACCATTCACTCGATCCCCTAACCGTTCTCTGACAAAATTAAATATCTGACTCTTGGAACCCCCCCCAGAGTTTCAAGAATTCCAAGATATGTGCCCATACCACCCTCCTTTGAAATACCTAACCTCGTCTTCAGCAAAACCTTTGTTTGTTCCGGAACATTCTTCCCTGATATTGCACTATCTCGCTCCTTTCGTTTGATATTCGCAATCAGAACTTCCGTACAAATAATAAAGAGGTACGAAGACAAATGATCCCCTTGTCTCAACCCTCACTGGGGTATTATATTCCCCGTTGGTCGACCATTAAAAAGTATCTTATAAGAAACCGAACGGATACACCACATCAACCAAGATATCCACCTTCACCCACAATCTAACTTTTTAGGACTACCTCCAGGAATGACCATTCGATTCTGTCATATGCTTTACTCATATCCGTCTTAATGGCCATAAAATCATGGCGCCACTTTTTGTTTGTACGCAAACCATGGAACATCTCCTGAGCAATTAAAATATTATCCGTAATTAATCTTCCAGAGACAAAGGTTGACTGTGTGTCCGAGATGATACGGGGGATAAACTTTTTTAACCGCAAGCATAGGAGTTTATAGATAATCTTATAAGCCACGTTACAAAGACTAATAGGACTCAGTTCTGACATCCTCTTGGGTTGACCCGTCTTGGGTATGAGACAAATATTAGTCTCATTCAATCGAGCATCAAATTTGCCATATCTAAAGAAATCCCTAACCAGACCAACTAAATCTTCCTTCAGAATCCCCCAATATCTTCGAAAAAACAATGCAGTCATCCCGTCAGGCCCAAGGGCTTTCTCAGGATGCATTGCAAAAAGCGCTATCCTTACTTCATTTTCCGTTACATCTCGAGTCAATGTTTGATTGATATTATCAGTAATAACGGAATCAACATTCTCAAGAACCTGAGTGAAATCACCCATCCCGGTAGGTTTAAACAAATCATTAAAATACTCTATTGTTATGGCCTCCATTCCTTCCGGTTGTTCCTCCCAGTCTCCTTGTAAATTAAATAATCCCGAGATCCGGTTTCTCGCCCTTCTTTGCTTGGTTGTGGCGTGGAAAAATTTTGTATTCTTGTCGCCCTCTTTTAACCACAAATTCCTACTCTTTTGTTTCCAGTAAATCTCTTCATCCTTATAGGCCTCTTGCAATTTCCTTTTAATATCTACAATTTCATCCGGAGATACCGAGTCATCATTTTGCGCTTCCTCCAATGTTTCCTTCAGTGTATCAATCCTCGCCTTACCTGGTGGTACATTGTTTTTCCTCCACCAAAATATAGAGTTTCGACAGTTGTGTACTTTATCCACAAAACCTGGGATCCTAAAGTTCCGAGTGCGTTGCCATTCGCATTCAATAGCCTCTGCAAAGCCCTCCTTCCCTATCCATCTCTTGTCAAAACGGAAAATTTTGTAATATTTCTCCACCTTATAATTGGATTTTAGT
Organism: Anastatica hierochuntica; assembly: GCA_900406275.1. Taxonomy (NCBI): domain Eukaryota; kingdom Viridiplantae; phylum Streptophyta; class Magnoliopsida; order Brassicales; family Brassicaceae; genus Anastatica; species Anastatica hierochuntica. Next base: position 66,305 of record OVAN01000197.1, on the reverse strand, counting down.
AGAATCGGTCCATGGTCTGACCCGATCCGAACTAAATATTCTACCTTTGAGTGACTAAAGGCACTATGCCGTTCCTCGTTCCCCACCGCTCTATCTAGTTTACATCGTACATTTTGTTTATTCCGTGTACCCTTCCATGACAACTGATCCCCTGCACAAGAGAACTCTGTCATCCCGCAGTGACTCAACATCTGATTAAAGGGAATAAAAGATGCCGCATTTCTCATCTTGCCCCCTTTCTTCTCAGGATTCCCGGTTAATTCGTTAAGATCACCTATGATCAACCAAGCGATCGATCTATTTGAACCTATATCCATAAGTTTGTCCCAAACAATACCCCTATTTGCAGCCACAAGATCCCCGTAGACAAAGGAGATTGAAACTTTAATTCCATAAAACAATGCAAATACATCGATAATGCGATTATTGGAAAATAAAACCTCTAAACTTATTTCATTATTATAAAAGATAGCAAGTCCACTGCTTAGTCCAATAGGATCCACGGTATACAAATTATTAAAACCAAACTCAATCTTAAACTTTTGTAAACAAGATAAGGATTGTTTTGTCTTAGATAAGAAAATAATATCAGGCCTAAATCTTTTCCACAGATCTCTCAAAGTGTCTGCTGTCAATTCCCCGTCTAGACCTTGACAGTTCCAGCTCATAATCTTCATGGGCGAGCCGGTGGATTCAGGGGAGTCACCATTCCTTTCCTTGAAGTCTTGGGAAGTATCAAGCCCTTTGTACCTCCCGTAATCTCATTACCTAAATTCTTAGCTCCTGGAACACGAGAAGACAAAATTTTAGGACCATGTGAAGCCTTAACTAATCTACCCTTAGAATCCATACGCTTACGCGGCGAGACCATTAACAACATGTTCATCTTCTTAAAACTCATTCATTTTATTTTCCCGGGACTTTTACTACTCTTAGTCGAAACAGACTTCTTACTATCTAACTTAATATCACATAAACCAGTAGCAATGCCATCTAAATGTCGTTCAAAAGCAAATGCAAAATAAGCATTAACCGAACTAGAAAAAGAACCAGTAATTTCCGATTTTGAAGTAATTTCAGATCGAGCCATACCTGTAACACCATGTGCGTCCACTTGGATCGTACCCTCCATCTCAACCAGATCAGTGACGAAACCAACAACAACTGCATCAGCCCGAGTCTCATTCTCCTGCTCATTCTCCCATAGTTCCTCATCTATCTCCTGCTCCAGACCATCCGGATCAACATCCACCTCTGGTAAATCCATAGCATCAGGATCTTCTCCCAGCTGCTCCTAATTTACCATCTCTCCCTCCTCAATAAGGAGATCATCATTTTCTACCATACTGTCCACCAGTCCAGCCTGTGTACCCTCATTCTTCTCACCCTCATCTGCAAAAATAGCGACAACCTTGCCCTTGTCAAGAAACTGAGCCGCATGAGCCTGTTTCCCCGTGAGCTCCAACTTTTGACTTGATCCTGTGCACAAAGAGTACAGAGTCTTCGACCAAGGTTGACGTCGTTTCTGACCATGAGACGTATGGCTCACCTTGTTCCGGTTATCTTTAGTAGTATTCCGATAATTACCCCCTTTATACCCCTTTTGACGCACCTATCTCTGAACTCCATTTACATCAGTACTGCGCTGCACCACTTCAGCATAGGAATCTTTGTTCCTTCCCTGGGTGTTAGCAGAAATCATATGCTGTCCACTCCTGCCAAAATTATTCCTATCCATGCTCTCTGTGAGCTCCAAATCCAGAGCTCTTTTCACTGGTAATCTCCGCGTACCATCACGAGCCTTGTCTTCTCCCAAGGAATGTCCCTCTTTTGGAACCAAAGTAGTCTGCCCGCATTGAAACTCAGTGTCTTTCAACTCTGGGCAAACCGTAATGTCGTGAGATAACATGTGACAGTGCTTGCAAAGGCCAGTAAGTTGATCATACTTCAGACCCACCGTAATCTCCACGCCATGCTCAAACGGTACAACCGTTGTAAAGATCATTGGCTTGGACCCATCCACTGTCACTAGAACACTTCCAGAATCCTCATCAAAGCCCTTGACTTCACCAATTGCATTACCCACTGCGCGAACCGTTTCCTCTGCCCATACATACATTGGAAAATCGTTCATAGTGACCCAAAAGGTAATAGCAGATGGATAGAGAGGTAGAATCACCAGCTCCCATCGAACGAGAGAGACCATCCAACCATCGAAGTGGTATGGTCCCCAACTTAAGACATCCATGAGATCTCTCTCATTCAGAAATGTGAACTGGAACTTCTCGTTTCCCAACTCTCCTCCTTCTACCTTACCTTCCAACCTCCATATTTTTGGCAAATTAGTGATCAGACTCTCCATCCACTGAATATCAGGGTTCATCAACCTTTCGATTAAGGTGAGTGAAAACTGTTTCACATGCTTAGCAATACCAGCCGCCGAGAGTCTCACCGATTCCGTGCGAACCACTGTCTTGCCGTTACTAACACCCAATTGAGCAATCTAAAATCGTCCCAAAACTCCCAGAAATAACCACAACAGACATAAATGACCAAAGCTTAGAGGAAACCTCAAGGACCGATCGTAAATAACAGATGCAGTCGACTGTGCTACACTCAAAACCAGAACCCAAGACTTGTAAACTTGAGTCGAAACAGCTAACAAGCCTCTTGACTTTATAGAGAAACGTACGCTCATGAACATACCCTGTAAATATCGATGCCAATAAATGAAAAATCGAAATCCTATCTCTGAGATCGGAAGATCTGCTGTAGAGAGGAAACTCATCAAAAAACTCAAGATCCCACAAAACCATCCGAATCTCCCAATTTCCTTATCTTCGAATCTCTGTATCTCATCAACCCCAAACCGCTCCCGCATCAACCTCTTTCCCCATTTAGTGATGGAGATCTCTTCCCATATCTTCTCCCACCAGCTTGACTCTGCCGATTCTTTTTGGATCTCACACGATCTCACCTTCCAAAGAGGAAAAACATTTGTGCCTTTTCAAATCTTCTCCAGAATGAATCGCCAAACGATGGATAGACAACCGCGATATTCCCAAGCAACCATACCAACCCCACCACTGCCGTTGATTCGCCGCCAGACTCATTCACCGCGCCGCCGCGTCTGGGTAAATGAGAAAACCCTAACAATCGCTCGCTTTCTCCTATTTTTGTTAGAATATAATTTATGTAAGATTTAAATATTGAAAATGTTTTTTCATGAATGTGAACGTAGCAAATTTAAATTTGGATAGCTATATAACTATTTTATTTTCTATTTCCATGACATATGAAAATATATTTTAAAATATTAAAATTTTATTAGTGATATAAAATGAAAAAATATGTTACATGGGTAGAGAAATATATATTATACTTAAAGAGTAAATGTGTTGAAAATAGATTGAAAACAATAAATTTAAAATAAATAATCTACTAAAATAATATATTTATATATTCAAGTTATTTATGTAAAAGACGCATTTGGAAAACAAAATGGTTCTTTAATTTTTTTTAATTCAATACAACTTAACTATATTGATAACGTTATATAGAAATTAATCATTCATGTTAAGATGCATAACTATTCAAAATAACATAAATGGAAAAATTAACATTTGAAAATCATAATACATGTTATATTTATAGTTTTAAAAATTATCATTGTATTTATAATGTTTTGAGGAAATTCTAAAAAAAGTATTTTCATATTTTTTTAAATTTTGAATTTGAAAGTTTATTGATTACACAATATAACTATAATATTGGAGTATAAACTTATAATATATTCAAAAACGATTTAACAAAATGGATTTCATTAGATAGACAAAAAGATAAATTTTATTCCATTAAAATAATTCTATGTAAATTAATAAAGAGTTTACAATAAATTTAGGGTAAGAAAAAATGATGAGAGAGAAAAGATTGTTTAAAAATTCTGCGATACACGACTTTGAAAAAAATCAAAGGCTGTAAAAAATAAGACTTTTAAAAGTGTTCAAATTTTAAAACTTAAAAAATATGATTGGTTGAAAATATACTGTAACGATTGTAAAACCCATTAAAGTCTTCACGACACAAAAACCAATCACCCCTATATGTCAAATCAATACACACATATATACATATTCATGTGTACAAGGTTGTTAGTGTGTCTTAATCCGTTCTACATATACATGTATAAACACTGTATAAAACTAATAAAAGTATACATATATTGTTGAGGTTTATGCCTCTTCCAAAGACATCAACAAGTTGTTCTTTTGTTCAAGCACACACAAAGTTCATGATATGGACAAGAGTGATTAGATGCAAAAACGTGAAATAAAGAATGATTTAGAGCAATAAAAATAAAGAGAGCACACTTGAATGCAAATAAATGGCATTTTAGGGAAAATCATAGTCATTTTTTACATCATTCTCTGCCAAAGTTATACCATTTAGAAAAATTAAACATTTATTGAATGAATGGAAAAATTTAAACTTCGACAAGAATTTGTTACTCCCTCCAAAAAGAAAGAATCAGAAAGGGTAACAAATAAAATTTTTTCTTTATTTTATTGTCATATCACTGATTTCACAATTGTATTACTAAAAGTACAAAGATATTTGAGCTACTTACATGTACACTAAGTTCATAAAAGAACAATTTACAATATAGAGTACTTTCTTACTTTGTCATTTCAACTTAAGATAATTTGCAGATAAAAAGCACTTTTAATATGATATTACTCTTTCACCCTCTCTCTATCTCTCTATATATATTTTTACTACTCTTCTCTCTCCTTCTTCTCTCATATATCTTTTGATAGTATCTATTCCTAATTTATTAGTGTCATATATTAACTCCATTACAAAAACAAAATATATTGTAATTATTTTGCATTGTTATTCAATTTTAAAATAGGTGGATCATTTGATAATGAAAAGATGTGGCCAAAAAGGATGAATATGTATAATTTCAAGAGTATAGCCGACAAAAGCCATATATGAATCTACAAAACTCTTTTTGTTTCAACACTCAATAATGCAATTATTACGTCTCGTTTAAACTCTTGCAAATAAACACTGCTTTATTCAGAGACAAAAAGAGACAAAGAATGTGAGAGACGAATGGAGAAAGAAAGAGAAAGACGAGGAGAGAGAAGGGAAAGAGAGAGAGACGAGAGATATGGAGATGGAAAGAGAGAGAGAGATGTGTAGAAACGAGAATATGCACACACACAAGTACACGAGTTTCGATAACGTGGCTACGTCCTCTAAACATTTATTATAAATTGCGACAATTTTACACAAGCTTTGCCTAAATGGGATTACTCGATACTAAGACACCCCTTAGTTCGACTCAAAAAATTCCTAAAACAACCTAGATCAACTCTGATCTTAATCTCTCAACGCTCTCTGCATTTTTCCTCACACTTGTTTCACACAATTCTCTATTGTGTCTCTCTTAGGTCTGCTCAAAGATCACGATTTTTATCTCTTTAATCTTGACGACCCACCGTAAAACATGTCCAACATCTTCTTTTTATACTCTTCGATCCTTGATGTCTTCAAATCTTTTGAGTATATTTTCTTTCTCCTTTTTGTTAAGATTTCCTTAAGTCTTCACAATTAATGCCACGTCACATATTTCCTTTGACGTTCCCGCTTTGTTCATATGCTATCAAGATGGAGATAGAGAAAAAAGAGACAAAGGAAGAATTAGATGTAAAACATGCCTGCAAAGTGTTTGATTAAATTTCTGAAAGAGTTGTGATTTATTATACAAGTCTAGTGGACGCATCTAAGTGCATATATTATTGTGGATATGTCCATAGTTAAAAAATACACAAAATCCACAATTTAAATAAATCACTATAAAAAATAAAAATTACACATGTTTTATAATCAACTAGACGATTGCCGCGTACACGCGAGTTGCTATTTGAATTTAGATTTTTTGATAATATCATGTGTAATATATTGTGGTTTTTTTGTCAATGAATATGAAATATATTGTGATTTTTTTGGTCACCATGTGAAATATAATATATATACAAATAAACAATATTTTAGTGTGTTTGTGAATCGAAAACTATTAGAACCAATCAAATGTAACTCCACCTATGCATTCCATTTGAAAAGAGCTTTAACCAAATCTCAATGGTATATAAATAGTCGCATTAGCAAATCTTGCATTTTTATCTTTGAAACTATTGATGGTTATCAAACTGTGATGAGAGCTCCTCAAGATCAATCATTAGCCCAAGAACCCATATATATATATATATATATATATATATATATCATGTTTGACTATGACTCTCCCTTCATATATATGCCCGAAAAACTTAATAGTCACTTTAAAACATTCTCTAACAAAACTCATCTCAAATATCAGAAAATGATTTTAACAAGTGATGAATTGTTTTCTTCACTTCAATAATGGAGCCTGCTTTTGGAGAGATTACTGGAACTTGTAGATACAATTTTCTGGAACTTTCTTCTTCACTGGCTTTTTTCGAGAGGACGGTTCTTGTTGCGAACTAATGGGAAACAAGTATATGTTGTGAACTGATGGAAAACAAGACATAAATGCTTTGTTTATATAATCAATAATTTCTCAGAACCTAAACTTGAAATTATCTATTAAATGACTACGTTTATTATAGCACCATGTATGCACTACTACTTAAGCTATAAAGTCTTTTAGCTATTTCTAAAAGATAGGGGATTAAGCAAGGGTGTCGTATATAACATGACATTTTTAAACCGTGTGTGTGTACTAACTATAAAGATTACTTACTTTGTATGTAAATTTCAGTATTAGTTCTCTTAAGTGTATTTTACATATTTGATATGTCTACAGTCTGCTCACCACAGTTTTAGCATACCTCTATAGACGCATGCATTCATGACATGATAAATCCTTATTTAACGATTCTCATGCCTGAAGTAATCTAAAGAAACAATGTAACTAAGCTGCAATGATTCACACAAAAGAGAGAATGCAAAGCACACAATGGAAATTTTCTAGACTTAAGAAAGAAATTTGAGAGGAGATATTTAGATATACATGAGATTATCGCGAGGTTCTCGATTTTGTTCTACAAATACTAATACACGATCATCAAGTAAATATTTAATATGGAGATGAAAAATTAAATTTAGGAAAGATCAAATGTTATGAAACTGACGAAGTTGCAAAATTCCAAAAGTCATTTCCTTGGACAAGTATCATTTTATGGCATGATAAGGTGTCATAGTACCGAAGAGAGTTGACCCTCTATTATATATTAGATTAGGTGATTACCCGCGCATACGCACGGAATGTGAATTATATGTATGTATATTTTCTTTATATTTTAAATGCGGTACAAAATATATTTAATTTTAATTGTATAGATAAATATGCTGTAAATTATATTTCATTGCAAGAGAATATTAGGATCTATGTTACGATAGACAAAACAAGCTATGTTCTTTTTTTTGTTCACCAGACAAAACAAACTATGTTCATCATTCAAAAGGAATTAGTTTTTTTGTATTTGAATATAAAAAATTGCATTTCTTTTGTTAACTTAGTTCTCTTAATTATATAAATACTTTTGTGCATCAAAGAAAATATAGCAACGATTTTTCTTTACAAGTTCACTCTTATGAGAAGTAAAGAATCAATTAAAATATGGTCTTCAATTTGCACTAGTAATGAAAAAATACCATCGTACATGAAACACACCGAAATTGAAATGAGAAGTAAATAGTAAGCATCGAGCTTACATCAAATATTTTGAAGCACCGAATTTCAAAGCTCGTTTCAGGGTTTATGAAAACCCACTTGACTATGCTTATTTATCTCTTTCTCTCTCAAGGTTGACTCTATAAATTCATGTAGAACATTTTGAAAGGCAAATAATATCCTTCCAAGCAAGCTAGACGTTGGAGTGCACATAATTTCTCTTGTCGTTGTATTTTATGAGGACTTTTCTTTTGAATACAAAGTGTAGTTGTACAATATTTTTATTCTTAAGTGTCACAAAGAAGGTATATACTATGTCTGAAATCAAAATATACAATAAATATCCGAACACAAGTAACACTCCAGTTGTGTAGTTTTATAAGTATAAAAATGAGTGTATATCATCACTGAGCATCATATAAAAGAATATAGCAAGTTCATTAAAGTTAGAACATATAGCAGATCATGAGACCTGAAAACATAAAAGCGTATATATATATATATATATATATAAGTAGGACATACCCTTCAATCTTCAGAAGGCGCATAACATCTAGAATCAAACACTGTTAGACTAAAAACACTAAAAGCGAACGATATAGGAGAGTGTCTTTGTCATCAAGTTAAGATGACCGACCTGAGCTAATCCCTGTTTTGAGATTCTTTACCCATCAGTGTTGCTACTCAATCTTGACGATGAGACTGATGAACAGTATAAAGTCCAGACTTCAAAAAGGTTTTCTAATGGAAGAGATGCGTCAAAGGGGTACAATAATCGCCACCCTAGCCGACTCTCATAGTTCATATATCTGAGTAAGAATAAACTATGACCAAAAAAACGTTGTAATTTATAATCTTTCATGAAATTCAAAAGATTTATGGCGGATATCAAAAGTCATTACCATTTTAACCATTACCGCATATGCAATCATTGGTTCGTAAATGAAACTTGCATTAACATAGATTTTAAATAAATAAATGAAAATAAAAATTTTATTAACTTCGATTTTATATAAAGAAATAATTAAAAATAAAAATTGCATTAACTTAAATTTTAAATAAATAAATAAGTTGTATAAACTTAGATTTTAACCATTGACCGCATATGCAAACATGTGTTACTTTCACAAGTGATGATGTGGCACTCTCATGGAGAGAGTTGACCACAAATTATATATATGATTATTAATTAAAATCCTGATCACCTCATATTATATTTTAAATTATCATCATATTTTGTTGATATTATTATTCAATTATTAAGATGGACAAGTTCATATGAACATGTATATGTGGATAGACTATTGTAGTTTCTTTAAAACTCTCGTGGATACATCCATATGGATATGTTATTATGAACATGTCAATAATCAAAAAACACATAAATCTTGAATTTTAAACAAATTACTGTCTAAATTTATATGTTCATGAATGCTTAAAAATGAATTGTTATCTAAAGCGAAATAAATCATAATATATTTTCAATGTCTATCATATTTTGTTAATGAATTATTACTCTTTTAATAACATGGACATATCCATATGAACATGGACACGTAGATAGAACATTTTAATACGTCCACCGAACACATTGGTCGTGTAAATCACCACCAACTTTGTGTTTTTTTTTATGTTAACAAGTCTTTGTTTCTAGCAATTTCTTTTGCTCCTTCCTTCACGTCTGTTTTGGAGAATTTGAGTAGATATAAAATTGAGTAGAGATGTTGCCATGGAAAGAAGGAGAGAGGAAAGGATGAGATAGAGAGAGAAAGAGAGAGCGAAAAAAGAGTGTGTGTGTGTGTGTGAGAGAGAGAGAGAGAGAGAGAGAGAGAGAGAGGAGATAGCGTGAAACGAGAAGAGATAAAACAAAGATAGGGGTATTTTGTCAAATTTTTTCTTGAAAAAGTAAAAAGTGCCCTCTATCTTAAAAATATATGTTTGTTCAATCAAACTCAAAAAGGCACCTAATGCGTAAATCACTCTTTATAAAGTATTTTTCTTAAATGGTTAAAAGATATTCTTTTCGAAATAGAAATATTCAACTATAACAAATTATATTTTTTAAATATAAAAATTTCATTTTGAAAATTGAAAAATATTTTCATAACATTAAATAAAATCAATGAGAGACTTTTCTACAGTACACTATCATTGTAATTATTTTTTATTATTATTGAAAATTACCATCGATTTTTTTTACTAAGTTATGTTTTGTTCTTTTTCCAAAAAAATTCAGGCCATGAGAATGAAAGGTAATATTTCTATGGTTTTTTAGAAGTTCACAGTTTTATTGTGATCGACTACCAAATCAAATAAGATCATTTTATTCATTTATGACACATTGCTAAAATTATGATAATTAGCTATATAATTTTTATTCATATATCATACATTGATCGACTTCATCACTTTTTTTCAAAACCTTTTCCTAAATATGGTTTCAAAAACCCTTTAAGTATGTGGATTAATTTAGTGCACTCAGTCAACAACTGAATCAAATTATGCTTTATTTATTACTATCATGTTCTGGCTATAATTGTTGTTTTGTTAGGAAAATGAATAATTGAAAATGAGGAAACGCGAGAAAAAAAGTTGCTACAAAAATGAATTATTTAACTTTCACGGTCTAGTTATATAGATTGTTAAGAAAATGAAATACTGAGATTGACTTTAAATTTTAGGTATTTTGGCAAAAGTATATTATTGACAAGATTATTTTTTAATAAAGAACGTGAGAAACAAAAATGACAATAATGGTGGATCAAATATTGGAGAATGGTCATATTGCGAAGACAAATATAAAGAAGTTATGCCAATTACGAATGATCAATATGTTTATTAAACATTTCTCTCATACAAAAATTATGTTTCTATCACAATATATTTTTCTTATCTTCTAAATTTAAAATTAATATAGCCAATATGGAATCCATTTTTTTTTGAATTTGTGAAAAACGAGTTAAAAGCAAAAAAATATATACTATAAAACTACCTGAAAAATTCTGAAAAACGAAGAGTGGAAGAAAAGTTATATACGGACATCAAGGTTGACTGTAAAACTAGAGACGAAAAGGAGAGTTGACTATATGCATAAAATATGACAATATAAAAAAACATTAACAACCATACCGGTATTTTTGTTAATCATATAACTGAAAAGATAGAGATGCCAAAGTCTTGGTGGATTAATCAGATTGCGCTGAGTATTAAAAGCATCAAATATATATTATAAGTTGCGAGATACAATTTATTTGAATGATAATTAATGGTTTTCATAGGAATTTGGAAAAAATAAAAAATTTGTACAAGTGTTGCAAAAAAAATATCTTCCACTCAAAGAAATACTCGATCAAATTTATAGTAAATATGATTTAGGGCAGGATGATTGTAATTAGCCATATACTCTTCGTTATGTGCATTTTAGGTATGTTATGACTGAATTTAGAGTTCAAGTAGGTCTTTTAGTGTCTAATTGAATCATTTTAATGTTTCAGATACTAGTGGATCATTTTCATGTTTTAGATACTAGTTTGTAATTTTGCATTTGCATTGCATATTTGCATAAAGTATAAATGTGGAGGATCGTGAAGGAAATTCTCTTGGATGCAATTGGGAGGAATGAAGATGTAAATGTAACCCCACCAGCCTAAATTTTCTATCAAATTGATGTCTTCCACTTCTTAGATCAAGCTCATCTTCTAGTACAAGATAGGAATTTGAATTACCTTCGATCGGGCAGTGATATCAGATCATTCTGAGTTTTGGTTAAAAAATTATAGCCGATTTAGTGAATACATGTCCATCAGATTTGAGTCAGTTTTCGCCAAATTCAGTCCTATTTTGGTAGATGTATCTGAAAGTTTTCGGGTGTTATTCAGATTTGGGTATTTTGGTTATCTAAATATATCCAAATGCCAATTTTTTACAAAAATACATTAAAATTATACTAAAAATATATAACCAAATATATATATATATATATGTATGTATGTATAGAAATACTCATAAAATATTCAAAAATAATAGATAAATATTCAAAATACCAAAAAATATTTTTAGATATCGAAAGAACCTAAAATGACTAATTTAGTCATACATATATTTGCTTATCGGGTATTTGAGTATCAGTTATTTTGGATATTCATTCGGATATCAGATAATTTTTGGATATTTGTTTGGGTACCGACTCAATTTGAGTGTACCCGATATTTGAATTACCCGACCTTGTTGATCATTTCATGTATTTTACTCGGTTAGGGTTCAAATCGAGTTTCACTTTTCGTGTCAGTTTCGATTCGGATATTCGAGTCCGGGTAAATTGTCCACCCCTCAGTGTAATGATAACTCGACGGTTAGTCTTTTTGGTAATGATTAGTTAGACCGGTTTGGACAAAAAAAACTCGGTAGAAAGGTTGCGCCGACCGACTAAGCACTTGTCTAGGCGGCAACGTTTTAGAGTATAGGAGAAAATAAACCATACATGTGATAAGAGATCTTGAGCATTCGTGACTTGATCAAGAAGTAATATCTTCTTAATCAGTTTTTCGAAGACAAAAAAATGAAATTGGTTTGAATTTTATGATGATATCTTCTTTATGGCACGTATGTTGAGAATATTTGATAACATCATTGTTTTACCAATTTTCCTATGGATTTTGATAGGTTTTATTAGTGTTTTTACATAAGTTATGCAATTAGAGGTAGTTTTCATGTATTTATAGTGTTTTAAGTCATTTCAGGTCAAACAATGCATTTTGGAGCTTTATGGAGCTAATTGGATCAAAAGTCAGTTTCTGGACAGTTTCCAAGCATCAAAAGTATCATCCAATAAGATGGCCTGCCGTCAATGGGTTTTGATGAAATCTAATAAAAGCTAGAGAATTGAATTAGCTTTCATTTCTAAGTGGTTTCATCTCATTTGGAGAAGTGGAAAAAGAGTTATACTAATTTTACTGAAGACTGGTCCAACTCTCTCGCAGATGACTGCATAAATACAAAAAGAGAGAAGAAATCTTCAGGTAAGTACACTTACAGCTAGGTTTTAACTGAGATAAAATTTGACCCACATCAAGTTTTTGGCACCGTTGCAGGGGACTAGTAGTCTTTGCGTTAGGATTTAGATCTAGGATTTAGTCTAGGAAAATTTTTCCTTCTTTTTTCTTGTATGTAAATTTCGTTTTTCTAGAACTAGGAATTTGATTTTTCCATTAACATTAGGAACTTAGATTTTTCTTTTTAGCATTATTAGGATGTTAGCACTTAAATTTAGATTAGGCTTAGTATAATTTTCGTGCCCCTTAGGATATATTTTTAGTTTAGGATAAGATTTTCTTTTTTTCTTTTTAAATTAGGATTTTCCGTTTATCTGATAACTACTAACTTTTTCTCTTTCATTTTTCAGGGAAACCAAAGAGAAAATATGATAATCATCTCAAAATGGCCACATTTTTGAGAAATTTCAGACCCCATGAACCTCAAAAAAATTTAAAATTAAGAAGGAACCGAGCTACATCTTTATAGACATCAACCATGGAGAGACCCTGAAGATTCTGAATTTCACAATCCATTAAACCAATAATCCAATGCAAAGGACCCAACCTTAGATTAACCATTGGAGAGTGTTTTCTAGACTCAAAAATTGCTGGAAATAATCACAAAGTCCACCAAAGACGAGCAGTTCCTCAAAGAGATCATCGGAGCATCGAAAATCAAAGATTTCGGTAATTTCTATCACCTGGAGCTCAACATCGAATCACCAATCTACCTCAGGACAGCCACGTCCTACCCCTTCTAAATGGACTAAGGAATTCAAAATTATCATCATGATGTCATTCAAGACGAGCAACACCTTCACACTTCCATCCAAAACGATTTCAGGTTCTCATCTCTATTCCTTTCAAATGAACCGGAGAAAAAAGTTCAAGAACCCATTGAAGATCTAAGTTGATACATGGGAAACACCAGGAAAGGAAGTCACAAGCCTCCTATATGAGCATCCTCATCACATAAAAATGCCCAGAGGTCGAGCTAAAGACTTTAAACAAGCGCTTTATTGGAGGCAACCCATATTCTATCCTTTAAAATTTTTGCTTTAATTTGATTTTAAGAATAAGATCCTAGGATTAGTGTTGATTAATTGGTGACGAAAAAAAAGTTTTGATTAATTTTGATCTTATATGATTTAAAAATTTTTTTAATAGTTTTTATACTTTGTTTTTCGTAGGAAAACATTATGGAATCGAAGAAATTTGGAGAAAAACAAATACGGACACATTCGGACGTTTGGACAAGCCATCTGAGGCACGCAAGGTCCATGACCGGTCGCCTGCATCTTCATGGCAAAACCCGGTCAGAATGTGCTCGCTACCCGGTGCCACAGCCAGCTCCTCCCTTCCTCAACTCAACTCCAGCACTGGCCCATGACATTCACCTGACTGGCCGCCTACCCTTTTTCCCCACCCGACAGATGTCACGGCCAATCTACCTAAAACGGCTGTGGCACTTCACCTCCCACATGGGCCGCGTGCCATACCATGTCCAAAACCAGTGGGAATCTTCCCACAAACTGCTCAGAGCTTTCCTCAACCATTTTCCCCATCCGAACATCCATTTCCCCAACCCGACCATCCATACCAACACCCGGACGAGCATATTGCCAAAAACCCATTTGAACGAGTCGTTTTTGCATTTTCTTGGCCGAATCAAATCACAGCTCAATTTTTTCAAGGACAAGAACCCAAATCATATCGAATGCATAAAATTAAGATTTTTTTTCAATGTTGGGACTTTTTGGATGCAAGCACACACTTGGAGCCATAAGAATTATCAAACCGAGTCAATTTTTGCAACCAAGTAAGGAATTAATCAAAAAATTTACAGTACTTAATGCAGCTCATAAGGAGTATTTATTTATATCAATTAACTTCAAAAGACCCTAAGACTCAAAGGCGAGACTATGGAGGCAATATTGCAAGAAATTGGACCACAAAGGAACTTTGAGAAGGAGCATCAGTTTCAATAAAGACCAAGGTGTATAGTGACCAAAATGAGGAGTATTTTGAGGCTATAAAATTTTTGATCAAGGAAAAGTCGTTCTTCAACTACATTCGAAGGCTCAAAAATGCGATCAAAAGGACCACGACCAGAACAGGAGCATCTCAAGAGAAATCTAAGTCAAACCAAATGTCACGCCTGATCATCCTCATGAAATAAACTCAGAAAACGTGATAACTTGGCTGGCAGAAAGAATCACAAGACTTTGGCTCAACGGAGACATAAAACCGGCGAATTCGGCTTACTCGAAACTCTTATCTAGGAGTTGAACCAAGCCTTACCACTGAAGATGCCTAGAAAAAGTGGAAATTTTATAAAGAATATCTCAAAAAATTTTGGAGGCGCAAACATTTCATCATGGAGCACCGAATTGGCCAGAAACTGAAGAAAACTTGGCCAAAGCGAAATCGAGCTCCGTCAAGCGAACCAAGCTCCCAAACTGAAGATTCACCATTAATAGGTATATGGAGAAGGTAAGTCTCAAGAAATACTAGCCCTGGAACGGTCTCAATCACAAACAGCTTGGTCTCTCATCAAAACGAGCCAAACTGAGCTTTCCGGAGACCAAACTTGGCCAAATCAAAAATGGTATGAGCTCTAGCCTTTTAAACTTTTTACTTGTAAAACATGCTATTTTGCAGTGGAGATTCAGTTTGGTCAAAGCACTCTTCATGTATTGAAAAAACGACCAAACGAGCAAAATTTCGGTCTACCAAAACATCACATATAATCGTATATATTCTCCAAAATCTCAACCAATAGCTAAGTGTTTCTTACTCCTTATCTTTTTCATTGGTTTTCAGTACCTTCGTCACTTGATTTTACACCGGTACGGTGTAAGTTAAGTTCGGAGGGATTCTTACTGTTACTAATGCTTCTTTTTCTTTGTTTTTGATTCTTTTTTTGTGATTTTTGAGTCGTTTTAAAAGCATTTCAAAAGAAAAACATTTTATTGAGTCAAATCAGTCCAGAAACGAGCTTGAATTTAAACTAACCAAGTTTTTAAGGACTAGTGTCTGTAGTGTCAGTGCTTGACTACAATTTAGCCATTCGAGAAAGCTCAGGTGGATCAGCTAACCAAGGCACCATATCACTTGATATCCGGGTAACCCTAAGCCACTCAACACTTAATGAACTTAATTTTATTTTCTTGGGGGCTTGGTATGCATTGAATCAGACTTCTCTTCAGATTTAAAAATATTAGTCTACGGTTCCTCTCTTTCCCATGTAATAAAAATCATCAAAAAAAGATGGTTATGCTTATCGTGAATTTCAAAACCAATAAAATCCGAATGTGCTTAAAAAGAAAAGAATAAATAGATCGATAGAAAAAATAAAATGATACCTTAGAAAGGTAGGGAAAAATCGATTCTCACAGGCTGATAGAAAAAATAAAATGATACCCTAGAAAAGTAGGGATAAATCAGCCTCTAAAA
Organism: Anastatica hierochuntica; assembly: GCA_900406275.1. Classification (NCBI taxonomy): domain Eukaryota; kingdom Viridiplantae; phylum Streptophyta; class Magnoliopsida; order Brassicales; family Brassicaceae; genus Anastatica; species Anastatica hierochuntica. The sequence goes on along the minus strand of OVAN01000197.1, from coordinate 50,090 downwards.
GCATTTAAAAAGTGAATAAGGAAGGGAAAAGAACCGATTGTGGGCTGTAAAATGTTAGGATCTTGATTGAGTTGAGTCTATGTGTTCTTTGATCGATACTCCCTCGAAAAGACCGCACGCTATAGATTTTACGAGTGGTGATGGAGATCCCTGGTGATGTATTAGCACTTTATAAGATTTAATTGCGGTTTTAGTCGAGATATATGTTATTTTAGTATGTATTCGGTTCTCTTTGGAGTGGTTTGGTGTTCTTTAGTGTTTTTACATGTAATGAGCTTGATTGTGCGAAAAGATCATATTTTGGACGAATTTCAAGCTTTTGAAGGAAGCGTTTTTGATGAGGTGAAATGTCTTGGCAGAATGACAGGGATCGATCGATCCCTATCCAGGATCGATCGATCCCTATCCAGGATCGATCGATCCTTGTCACGATTCGCAGACCAAGTTTTTGAACCAAACCGAGAATTCGAGAACCAAGTTGCATCCTAAAGACCTAAACTTATGTTTTACTTTTCATTATGTTGTTTTCTGAGATTTTGAGAAGAGAGAGAACTTTGTAACCTAAGGGAGACGAATCCAAACCTGTACTTTGTTTCAGAGAAGATTTCTGAACCCTTTTACTCTTTCAATTGAAATTACATCATGTTTTCTCTTGTTTTCTTTTGTGATTGTTCATTGACTATGAGTGAGTAGTTCTATAGTGGGGTCTAGGGTTTCTCGTAGGGGATTTCATGAATCTGTGATTTTTAGGTTGTCAGATCGGGGATTTATCTATTGATCTTCGCTTGTATTTGTGTTTAATGCTTGAATTAGCTTGATGACCTAGTTCATGACCCTAGGATATTTCACGCACTGAAAGTGTTTGATGAAATTCCTGAAAGGAAGATAAGTGAGCAAATTGTCTTAGACCAACAGAAGTTGATGTGTAAGCAATTTGTGAACAAATCAATCCCGTCTCGAATGCATGTTTAGGATCCAAAGCTCAACGGAAGTTAGTGTATAAGATTTTTTAACATAGGTAGTTGGCGCTACGGAAGTAGGTCGACTATAAAATTTTGAATTGAGTTCAAGATGGTCCTTAAAAGTTTCCCTTACAACAAATCTAAAATCCTGATAAAATAATTTCCCTGAGAACACCCAATACCCAGCGTTTTCCTCCAATTGATTTACAGCTCCTGCATTTCTTTGTTTCTTTCTTGCTTGATTTTGATTTACTGCATCAATCTACAACTCTTCTTTTTTGCTTTAGCCCGCGCTTGATCTGATGTTTTTCGTGAACTTTTAATCTCTGTGGATTCGATCCCGAACCACTACAATGTACACTTTTGTACGCTTGCAGTGTTTCTTTGGCGAAAACCTTAGCTATCAAGTTTTCTGGCACCGTTGTCGGGGACCAATAGGTCGTCTTAGAACTTAGGATCATTGTGTGCCTAAGGCATTTTTCTTTATTTTGTTTAATCACTTTTTTTCTTCTTTTTTTGTGCTTTCAGGTGCATGAAAAGACCTCATACTAGAAGCCAAGGAAAAGCGAATCTTCTTGAATTTGAACAAGAACTTGGACGTCTAGAGAGATAGAAGAAGAAGAAGAAGAAGAAGCTGCTTGAGGGTATTTCAGAGTTTACGTTTGCAGACATCATGTGTGACAACTTGGAGAACCTTCAGATCCGAAACAATCCTCTCTTCCCTGGAGCTCTTCCAGGAATTGATCCACCTACTAAAGGTGGTGCTAATGCTGGTGTTCAGCAGATCGACCAGCAAAATGTTGCAGCTGCGGGGCAACAAAGCTAAAATCAACCTCAACAGAGGGTGACTTTGGCGCAATATGATACTCCTGAGGCGTTCTATGCGAATTGTGTTGGGATTCGTCCACCTCCTATTGAAAGAAGAGATTTTGAGATCAAGATTGGTCTCATTAACTTGGTGCAGCAGAATCAGTTTCATGGGTTGCCATCCGAGAACCCAATGCACCACATGGATAAATTTGAAGCCATCTGCAATACTATTCAACACTATGGGGTACCTTCTGAAGCTCTGAAATGCAGGTTATTCATATTCTCATTGAATGACAAGGCTATGAGATGGTAAAACAGTCTAGAAATGAACTCCCTGACTACTTGGGAAGCGATTAAGGCAACCTTTTTTGTGGAATTTCTTTACGAAGTCGCAGTCTATGTCTCTCTGAAACAAGATCGCTGAATTTCACCAATTGGGTACTGAGAGTTTCCATGCAGCTTTGGATAGATTCAAGGAGTATACCAATGATTGTCCACATCATGGTTTCACAGATTGGAATCTCCTCAACATTTTCTACAATGGAGTTGAGGAGAAATATCAGAATGATATAGACACTGCGAGCAATGGTGACTTCATTACCAAGACTGTAGAAAAAGCTTACATGCTGGTGAATAATATGGGAAATAGCCAAGCCAATTGCAGATCGGATTTTGATCGCGGTAGAGGGAGTGTAGCAGCAGATGCGAAGAGGATTGATGATCTGCAGTCAAAGCTTGATGAGCTGACGAGAAAAGATTAGAAAGGCATAGACTTTGTTGGGGAACAAAATGATGCACTTGTGTTCCAAGAGCATAAATTGGGACAGATGTATCGAGAGTTCTTGTCTGAAGAGCTGAATGGCGGTCAGGCATACATGAATAATATTGGAGGTCAAGGAAACTTTGGAAACAGAGGTTTCAATAAACAGAACCAATTCCAGAACAAGCCATACCAACAGAATCAAAGTGTATTCAATTCTGGATATCAAAACAAGAATCAGAATTAGAGCAATGGTTTTGGCAACAGTGGTTATCAACAGAAGTAGTATGGTTCAGGAGGATTCAAGAACAATTACCAATCGAGTTATCAGAATCAGAACCAAGGGCAGTCTTCCGCATCTTCTCAAGATAGCGAGCTGAAGAAAATGTTATAGTAAGTCCTGGAAAATCAGACCAAGTTCGCTGCGAACATAAATCAGAAGGTGGACAACATGTACAGTGATCTCAATGGGAAGTTCGAGACAATGAGTACTCACATGAAATTGCTGGAAACATAGGTTGCTCAGACTTCTGTGAGCAACAAAGCCCCTCCGGGAGTCATTCCAGGAAAACCGGAGAAGAATTCAAAGGAATATTGTAGTGCCATCACGTTGCAAAATGGTAAAGAGTTGAAAAACTCGTCCAAAACAGAAGGGCAAGGATCGATCGATCCCTGCCCTAGGATCAATTGATCCTTGACTAATTACGCCTCTAGAAAAAAGGACAGTGATTGATCGATCCCTGCACCATTATCGATCGATCCCTGCACCAGGATCGATTGATCCTTGTCATGGCGTAGAAACATCTGATTCTCATGATAAAACGAAGCCACTGGAGGTTAAGGAAGACTATGTACCACCCCACCTTACATCCTAAGCCTCCACATCCGTCAAGAGCCCATCAAAAGATCAAGGAATGCGAGTACGAGAAGCTAAAGAATCTAGTTGGCGAGTTACATGTGCGATTGCCTTTCGTAGAGGCAGTCAAGATGGTAGCTTCTCCTAAGAGGTAGATGAAGGAGATTAATGCAGATAGAATGACATTAGAACAAGGTATATCAGTACTTACTGTTGAGTGTAGCACCATTCAATAGAACATCACACCGGAGAAACGTGAAGATCTATGTCCTTTTGTATTGCCTTGCAGGATTGAATTGCTTACTTTTGAGCGATGTCTCTGTGATTTGGGGTCAGGAGTTAGTGTGATGCCCTTGTTAGTATCTCAACGATTGAATCTGACAAACTACAAGCCTACCAAAATGTCATTGGTACTTGCAGATAGATCTATTCGAAGACCAGTGGGTGTTCTATACAACATTCCCGTTGGCGTTGGAGAGGGCTATGTGTTTATGGATTTCGTATTCCTTGAACTTGAAAAGAACCCAAGGATCCTATTATCGTGAGAAGACCGTTCTTATCTATTGCACGAGCTATAATTGATGTGCAGAACGGTCAGATAGATCTCCGCCTTGGGAAATTGACTATGAAATTCAACATCAAGAAATCCATGAAGAAGCCTACCATAGATGGGCACGCATTTTGGGTTGACACACTTGCTGATGTAATTGAAGACTCTACTGAAGAGTTGTACACTGAGGACCCACTACAAGTTGCTCTGACTCAGATTGAAGGTGAATATGGTTTTCTGATTGAAGATACATCTGAGGTTGCTGCATTGCTGGACCCGACACCTACTATTGAGAAGCAGGTCGCATACATCAAGCTCGAAGAGCCATCTCCTGCAACATCTACATCATTAATGGCGAGCTTGAGTGCTGATTGGAGAGAGCTGAAAGCTCCAAAAATCGAACTCAAGACACTACCTGCAAGACTAAGGTATGTTTTCTTAGGTCCTAACTCTACATACCTTGTGATTTTCAATGCTAATCTGAACAATGTTCAGACTGCCTTACTTCTTTCGAAGTTGAGGAAGTACAAAAAAGCGTTGGAATATTATTTGGATGATATCACATGTATTTCTCTAGATTTCTACATGCATAGGATCCACTTGGATGATGAATTCAAGACTTCTATCGAACATCAAAGGAGACTCAATCCTAAGCTGATGGAAGTTGTCGAGAAAGAGATTTTTAAACTCTTGGATGCAGGTGTGATCTATCCCATCTCTACCAGTACATGGGTAAGTCCGGTACATGTTATACCAAAGAAAGGTGGGATCACTATCATCACTAATGAGAAGAATGAGCTCACCCCACCAGAACTATCATAGGCTATAGGATGTGCATTGACTACATGAAGTTGAACTCGGCCATGAGAAAGGATTATTTTCCACTTTCTTTTATTGATCAAATGCTTAAAAGACTTTCTAATCATACTTATTATTGTTTTCTTGATAGCTACTCAGGTTTCTTTCAGATTCCCATCCACCTGGCGGACTAGGAAAAGACCACATTCACGTGTCCTTATGGGACATATGCTTACCGGAGAATGCCATTCAAACTGTGCAATGCACCTGCGACTTTCCTATGCTGCATGATGTCCATTTTCACATACTTGATCAAAGATATCATGGAAGTCTTCATGGATGACTTTTATGTATATGGTTCTTCGTTTACTAATTGTTTGTCTAACCTTTGCAGGGTTTTAGAAAGATGTGAGGAGAAACATTTGGTTTTGAATTGAGAAAAATGTCACTTTATGGTGCAGGATGGAATTGTACTTGGCCACAACATTTCGGAGAGGGGCATCGAAGTTGACAGAGCCAAGGTAGAAGTAATGACGAGCCTACAACCTCCTACATCTTTCAAGGATGTTCACAACTTTCTCAGACACATAGGATTCTACAAACATTTATCAAGGATTTTCCAAGATAGTTAGACCTCTGACTCGATTGCTCTGTAAGGATGTCAAATTTGATTTTAATATTGACTGTTTGTTAGCCTTTCAGAAAATAAAGGAAGCATTAGTCAGCGCTCTAATTGTGCAGCCACCGGATTGGGATTTACCTTTTGAGGTAATGTGTAACGCCAGTGACTACGCAGTAAGAGCAGTGTTGGGTCAGAGAAAGCATAAGAAGCTCCATATGATATATTATGCCAGCGAACACTTGATGACACTCAGATCAAGTATGTAACTACTGAAAAGGAGCTTTTAGTTGTGGTTTATGTATTTGAGAAGTCCGTACAATATTGGGATCCAAAGTCATTGTTCATACCGATCATGCAGCTTTGAGGTATCTTATGTCTAAAAAAGATGCTAAACCGAGACTGTTGAGATGGATTTTACTGTTACAATAATTTGATCTGGAAATTCGTGACAAACGGGACATCGAGAATGGTGTAGCTGATCACCATTCTCGTCTGTGAGTAGATGCTGAAACTCCACTTGATGATAATCTTCCAGAAAGTCATCCAGAGGAGAATGTCTACATGGTAACCTTGCGGGAGGATGAGTATCTGAATGAAGCGGATGTTTTTGCCATTAGACAAAACCATGACGAGATTCCTTGGTTCACAGACTTTGCGAACTATTTGAGTTCCGAAGTAGAGCCACCAAATTTCGCAGGCTATGCGAAGAAAAAGTTCCTCAGAGACGTTAGACATTATTTTTGGTATGATCCGTTTCTCTACAAGAGATGTTCTGATGGGCTTTTTCGCAGGTGTATTCCAGAGTTAGGAGTGCAGGGTATTCTCTATCATTGCCATGGTTCCGAGTATGTTGGACACTTTGCTACCTTCAAGACTGTTTCGAAGGTATTACAAGCAGGTTTCTAGTGGCCTACTATGTTCAAAGACGCCCATGATTTTTTTTACAAGTACGATGCCTGTCAGAGAAAAGGCAATATCAACAAAAGGAACGAGATGCCTCAGAAATTCATCATGGAAGTAGAGGTATTTGATGTTTGGGATATTTATCTCATGGGACCTTTCCCACCATCCTATGGAAATTAATACATCTTGGTTATTGTGGACTATGTGTCCAAATAGGTTGAAGCGCTAGCCAGCCCTACAAATGATGCCAAGGTCATCTTGAAGATGTTCAAATCAGTGATTTTCCCGCGATTTGGAGTTCCCAGAGTTTTCATCAGTGACAGGGGATCTCGCTTCGTCAACAGGTTATTTGAGAGTATGCTGAAGAAGCACGGAGTTCGACATAAGGTAACTACACGGTATCATCCTCAAACCAGTGGTCAAGTGGAGATTTCCAACATGGAAATTAAGGGAATTTTAGAGAAGACAGTTGGCAAAACGCGAAAAGATTTGGCTATAAAGCTCGATTAAGCACTAAGGGCATACCGTATAGCATTTAAGACTCCCTTAAGCACAACTACATATCGTTTAGTCTATGGGAAGTCCTGTCATTTGCTTGTTTTATTTAGAGTACAATGGACTTTGCGCTATGAAGTTGATGAATTTTGACATCAAGCATGCACTTGAGAAGCGGATGATTCAGATCAATGAACTCGATGCAATACAATTGAATGCTTGTGAGAAGACAAGGATATACAAAGAACGAACAAAATCATTCCATGATAGACGGATCATTCCATGCCATTTCACTGCAGGAGATCAGATTCTCTTATTTAACTCACGTTTGCGACTATTTCCAGGAAAGCTCAAATCGTGTTGTTCGGGACCATTCATTATTGTTGAGGTATGGCCATATGGAGCTGTCGTTCTTGAAGACAACGAAATGAGATTCACTGTGAATGGCCAAAGGCTGAAGCCATACATTGCAGCCGAATAAGGAATGCGAATTCCCTTAACGGATCTACCAACCGTCTGATCGCATTACAGTCAGGCTCGAGACTTTAAACAAGCGCTGCGTGGGAGGTAACCCAGAAGGTAGTTTTTTTTTCCATTTAACTAGGTTTGTAGTATTTTTTGTTTTGTATTTTTGAGGTTTGGTGCTTTCGATTTTTTTTGTTTTTGGCTTTAGAATTGCTGAAATAGGTGCCCCGGACAGAATGATGATGATCGATTGATTCCTGCACCAGGATCGATCGATCCATGATAAATTTACGCACAAAAATAGAAGGGCAAAGACCAATTGATCCTTGTCCACGATCGATCGATCCATGACAATTTTACACACCAAGATAAAAGGACAAGGATCGATCGATCCTTGACACGAAAACTCAAATATATCGCGACATAACATGTTTGTTCTTCATAATTCTCATTTCTTCAAAAATGAAAACAAATCACCCAAATCTCTATTTTTCTCAAATCTTCACGGATCAGAGTGATTTTTGAGCCTAAACTCATAAGATTTTCGCCCTCTTTCATTCTATCCGATCAGTTTTCGCTAATTCGAATCTATGTGTTCGCAATTCTCACTTCAATTTTCGTCACATTTTAGGGTGATCTTGGGAACTTTTGTTTCCTTAATTTTTAATCGATGTTTAGTGCTTGAATAATTCTATATACATGTTATATGATGTTTAGAAGTAGGATTGCACCTGAATTTAGCGATTTGAGGGTTGAATTTGGTGATTTTCTGATTTCGCGTTCCGGACGCCAGAAGTTTGCGAGGATGCATGTTCTTCATGATTTGCCTTCTTTATTGATGATATTATTCTTTGTGGCATATCTATAAATGATTTCTACATGTTTTAATGATTAGTTGCGATGAAGTTGTTTAGTTTCACTTAGTCTATGAATGCGAAACGAAAATTGGATATGTTGATGATGTTCTTGCTTGTTGAACTACTTTGATGCATGCTTTTGATGTCTATGAGTTTGATTTCCACAAAAACATTTCTCTTTGAAATAGAGTGAATAATTTTCGTGTTTGTAGCATTTTGATTTTGATACTAATTTGGTTTCTAAGTGTTCATTTTCGCAGGATATGGGTAGACGCAAAATCGGAGAGGTCCCCAAGATAAGGACACGGTCTAAATCTAATCTACATGAGCGGTTTCAAAGGAACGATCTCACAAATCCCGTTGATCGTCCTGTTACTAAGGATTGGGACGAGGATGACTCGCAATTCCTGCAAGATTTGGGACATATCACATTCCCAATGACTCGTGTCATTGATGACGACCTCCTTGAGGCATTGGGTATTCAACAAGACTTCTTTGATCTATTATAGAGGATGGGAATCCAAGGCTTGCTGGAGCTTCATGGGCACGTCTACCCTGAGCTTTGCCGAGAGTTTTTGGCATATGTGCGCCTCGTCTATCAGGATCTTGACAACCCTGTATCGGACTAAGGCACATTCTCTTTAATCGTGCAGGGTCAGTTTCACTCTATTTCTCTTATGGGTTTAGTACGAGTGTTTGGTTTTGCGTAGGGCTGAGGTACCTATGTCCCAACTTTACCGAGGTCCAACGAGAAGAAGTCTTTTGCTCCATGTGCTCTTATTACTCATCTTTTGCGCTTTGTGAAGTTTGATTTCACTGGTCATCCGAGGGTGGAGTTCAAACTCTCCAAGCAGGTGAAGATTTTTCACGGCCATAGACCTCTCTATGCTTTCCTCGATGGGAAGAATCTCACGGATTGCGCCATCTTAGCTTCCCCTGGGAAGCAGTTCATTGATGATTTGAGACCTTCTATCTACCACTTCCAGTATTGCCAGCAGAGATCTCTGTACATTAAGTTGCTATACCCGGATCTGACATCCATTTTTGATTCACCAAGAGCTGAGTTTCTACCACCTGCAGAGCGTCTCTGCCCCTGTCCCCCTTCTTTTAAGAAGGGTTCCTCAGGTTCTGCTGGGGACCATGATGATGATGTTGATTATGAGGTGCATATGCCTCCACCTGCTGCACCTACATATCCTGAGATCGCGGAGCTGTTTCTGAAGTATTTCAATGCTTATGAGCTCGACTCGCCACCGCCACCTGCAACTTCAGCTGCGGAGTTCAAAGCTTGGACAGTGCAGAGCCATCAGAGGATGAGTTCCCTCATGCTGCATTTCGCTAGGGGACTCTCGCGGATAGTGCGATTACTTTCTTGTTCTCCTCGCAGGTCAGTTCGAGAGGATGCTTTCAGGCGTAGAGCACCACCAGTACCTGCAGCTATTGCGGGTGATGACGACGATGAGGAGACAGAGAGTGAAGAGTCTGACGAGGAGGAGACATAGGAGACATGCGAGGCACTCACACGAGAGGAGGCTAGACGGAGCGAGGAGTACTGCAAGAGGAGAGCAGACTACGCCTCCGGAGATGCAGGCAGGCGTCTTAGAGCCAGACCAGGAGCTATGCCTAGCACTTCCAGAGCAGCTCAGTAGATTTTCTTTCCTTTTTCTTTTCTTTTGGTTTTATTTTTATTTTTATTTGGATTTTTCTTTTTATCTGCTACTTACCCCTTCCTTGGATTTGTTTCACACCGAGACGGTGTGAGATAAGTTTGGGGGAGGCTACTTAAGCTTTTTCTTTTTTTTGGTGTGTTGTTTGAGTCAGCTTTATGTTTTATTGAGTCAGTCCTTATGGATTATTTGTGCTTTATGATAATTTTAGACTATTATATATGCGCATTGCACTTAATTTTTATTCTCATTGACCATTTCGTTTAACTTTTTAGCGCATGCAAATCGGAATACCTCATGACCAAACTCCCCACCAGAAATCTCTGGAACTCAGCCTTTTGTCTGAAATGTTTTTAACTCTATTTATCTGGCCTACTAATGAGCTTAATTGCTTTGGTCTAGGAACTTGAAATCAGGAATCAAACCCATCATTCAGGATTACATCCTCATTCTTCCACCACTCTCTTCGGTAATCTTGAGTGACCAGACACATTTTTAGTTAGGCACCACACCTTCACCTTATCTCATTGAATCCCCATGCATTTCTCTTTGATTTTATATGCACACATGTGTAAAAACAATGGAGAGAATATGGTAGACAGGATCCTTCTAATTACTTAGGTAGGATTGAATAATTTAGGTGATTTAGACACTGTCCCGAGTGTCTGATTTCTAGGTGTTGGGCGTTTTAGAGGTGTAGATGGATATGTTATATTTCTTCATGTTGTATGGGTGTTCTAAGATTTAAAAACGTCACTATATTGCTAATTTCTATCAAATTTTCGTGTATATAAAAAAAGAAAATTCATTTCTTTTTATTTATATCTGGTGTAGAAATTAGTATTTGCATGTTATTTTATTGTTTATATGCACCCTGAAGATTGCGCATATTTGGTTACCTTTGACTTGGTGGTTTGTATTTGGGTAGTTAGGGGACATGAATATCAATATACTTTTTCTCTCCTGCGATTTTGCATCCTGACGCAGATTTGATATCCCGAAATACTTTAAGCCCCACCACTAAAATCCCTTTAATTATCTAGCCTGAATTCTTGATTACGAGTTCTTTGGTGAAAAATTCTCACGCTTATTTGAATGAATGTAGAGTTTTTAATATGAATGTTAAGCTTGTAGGTTCAGAGTTTGGAGTATAGATGAGCTTGGAAGATCATGCAGAGATTCTTGGGGAGAATGTTGTAACTGTCCTAAGTCTAAGTGGTCAGCGAAAGTAGTGCAGAGTAAGGTCTACTGATAGCACAAAGTCCATTTTGTTTTCAAACTTTTTTTTTCTGTAGGCTTAATCTTCGTTTCCTTTACTTGAGGACAAGCAAAGATTTAAGTTTAGGAGATTTGATGTATTAGCATTTTATAGGATTTTACTGCGGTTCTAGTCGAGATATATGATATTTTAGTATGTATTTAGTTCTCTTTGGAGCAGTTTTGTGTTCTTTAGTGTTTTTACAGGTAATAAGCTTGATTGTGCGAAAATATCATATTTTGGACGGATTTCAAGCTTTTGAAGGAAACACTTTTGAAGAGGTGAAATGTCCTGGCAGAATGACAAGGATCGATTTATCCCTGTCCATGATCGATTGATCCCTGTCCAGGATCGATCGATCCTTATCACGTTTCGCAGACCAAGTTTTTTAACCAAATCGAGAATTTGAGAACCAAGTTGCATCCTAAAGACCTAAATTCATGTTTTACTTTCATTATGTTGTTTTTCTAAGATTTTAAGAAGACAAAGAGTTTTGTAACCTAAGGGAGACGAATCCAAACTTGTACTTCGTTTCGGAGAAGATTTATGAACTCTTTTACTCTTTCAATTGCAATTACATCATGCTTTCTCTTAATTTCTTTTGTGAATGTTCATTGACTATGAGTGAGTAGTTCTATAGTTGGGTCTAGGGTTTCTCGTAGTGAATTTCATGAATCTATGATTGGTAGGTTGTTAAATAGGGGATTTGTCTATTGATCTTCGCTTGTCTTTGTGTTTAATGCTTGAATTAGCTTGATCACCTAGTTCATGAACCTAGAATATTTCACGCACCCAAAGTGTTTGATGAAATTCCTGAAAGGAAGATAAGTGAGCAAATTGTCTTAGACCAACAGAAATTGATGTGTAAACAATTTGTGAATAAATCAATCCCGTCTAGAATGCGTTTTTAGGATTCGAAACGCAACGGAAGTTAGGGTGTAGGATCTTTAAACATAGGTAGTTGGCGCTACGAAAGTAAGTCCACTATAAAATAATGAATTGAGTTCAAGATAGTCCTTAAATGTTTCCCGGACAACAAACCTAAAATCCTGATGAAATAATTTCCCTGAGAACGCCAAATACCCAACGTTTTTCTCCAATTGATTTACAACTCCTGCATTTCTTTGTTTCTTTCTTACTTGATTTCGATCTACTGCATCAATCTACAACTCTTCTTTTTCGCTTTAGCCTGCGTTTGATCTGAAGTTTTTTGTGCAACCTTTGGTCTCTGTGGATTCGATCTCGAACCACTACAATGTACACTTCTGTACACTTACAGTTTTTTCTCGGGCGAAAACCTTAGCTATCACTGGGTCACTCATGTTGATTGTGGCTGAAATGGGGATGTTGCTAGACTTGTAGTTATTACTCAGAGTTTTATTTAATGTTGACTCTGGTGTTATTGGATTTCGACAGTTAAAGTCACTATTAAGTTCAGAAAGTCCAGGTAGGTTTTCAATTTTCCACAACTCTTCTTTGTTCTTCGTTTTCTTAGCTCGAGGACGAGCTAGAAGCTAAGTATGGGGGAGTTGATAACATCATTATTTTATCACATTTTCTATGGATTTTGATAGGTTTTCTTAGTGTTTTTACACAGCTTTATGCAATTAAAGGTATTTTTCTTGTAATTTTAGTGTTTTAAGTCATTTTAGGTCAAACATTTCATTTTGGAGCTTTATGGAGCTAATTGGATCAAAAGCCAGTTTATGGACAGTTTCCGAGCATCAAAAGTATCATCCAAGAAGAAGGCCTTGCGATCAATGGATTTTGATGAAATTTGTATGGAAGCTAGAGAATTGAATTAGCTGTCATCTCTAAGTGGTTTCAGCTCATTTGGAGCAGTGGGAAAAGAGTTATACTCATTTTACTGAAGACTGGTCTAGTTGTCTCGCAAATGAAGGGTTTGTAGAAAGGCCAAAACAAAAGGATGGACATTTGGATTTCGAACCAAATATTCTAAAGACTCAATTGGACATATTCCAAGCCTCTACAAGCCCAAGAACTAAACTCAAAGCCCTTGGACATGAAGCCCAAACATTAATTGGACATATTCCAAGCCTCTACAAGCCCAAGAACTAAACTCAAAGCCCTTGAACATGAAGCCCAAACATTATGAGGCCTTAAGGCCTGATTTTACATAATTATGATCTAATTGAAGAAGTACTGTATAGATGTTTTAGCCTCTTAATTTCGTAGAGTTGACTTAGATTAGGGTTCAATAACACTCTTAGGACGTAGGGATGACTCCCTTTGGGGTCGTGCCCTTTGTAGCCTCCTTAGATCCATCTTCATCTTTTATACATTCATATTCTTCCATAAACTCAGTTTTATCTATCCATCTCTCCCTTGATGATTTGAATGCTTGTTGTTCTTAATGATTTCGTGTTTACATGTTATTGTTTGATTATTTTTAATGTTAGACAGTAGGTAATATAGAGTTTAATATCTTTCTTGAAATAGATCTTTAATCGATTAGGTTTTATCAAAAACGTTATCACATTTATTAATTCATAATGATTTTCCCCTATGAAAGTTGGTACGGGAATAGATCTATAGCGGCAATCATTCCAAAAGCTTGTTTTACCACTGGATCTAGTATTTGGTGAGCCTTTCTAAGTAGGCCTCAAAAGTAGACCAACTTTAAAATTGTGAACAATTAGTCTTGGTCGAGTTAATGCGTATTTTTATATTAATGACCCGTGCGAAAGTCGATGCATCCTAGTATTTAAACACAGAATCCTAGACCTCGAAAGTAAAGAGGATTTACCTTAGTGTATGTGTTCTAGACCAAAACTTTATGCCCCTAGTTGATTTTAGTATCTTGCTTGCTTGTTAAACATTTTTTGCTTGTCTGATGCATATTCATCATTGATTTATCCCATGTAAAGTAGCATGTATAATAGGATTTCGTTTTGCATCATTAAACCATAATAAAAACCAAATTAAAACTAAACAACCCCCCCTGCATATTTCATTCTTAGCTTAATCCAAAGTCAATGGGTCCTAAATGTGAAACTCTAGTCCCTCTGGATTCGATCCTTAAGTATTAATGCGAATGTTGTACACTTGCAGCTAGGTTTTAACTGGGGTAAAACTTGACCCCACATCAATATTCTCAACATAAAGGTACATGAATGTTTTAGCTATATATTGTAGTCATTATCTATTCTTCTCACAAGTGATAGACATAGAAAAGAAAACACCATCACAGAAAACAATCCCTTGCATCTTTTTATTCTTTTCTATGATTATCTCGAATCTAAGAGTAAAACATAAAAATACAGCTCGTCGCCATCGATTATTAGGTACTGTGAGATAAGCATAAGAAATTTTATCATGAGATGTTAATCGCCACATAATCTTAGCACTACAAGGAACTTTTTGAGTTAAGGAGAAATATTATTTAGGTTCTCAACTTTACTCTTTCGTTTACTCGGTTTCAACTCTCAGTATTTGAACTTTATTTTGTATTAATTTAAATTTTGTATCGGTTTGCCATTTAGTTTAAATTTGGTGCCTATAGAATTTATCTCTCAAATTGGACTAAATTTACTGACCCACTAAATTATCAAGATTAAAACTTTTTGTCTCACCCTCCCTTCTGAATACAAACATCTCACTCAAACCCATATGTCGCCCTCTATGTTGAAATTTCCAGCACTTACATGTTTTCAGGTGCTTTGCGCACACTCTCTTAGACATAGTAATTATGTTCTTATATTGCTGAGACAAATCTTAACATAAAGCAGTAACTAACCCTCAACTAGAATTAAACCTTGATTCTACGTGTGCCTAACTTCAATAAATTTCAAGACAAAACAAGTTTTTTGCATACTTCACTTGATTGCATCAATTTCATAAGAGAATTAGTAGAAGATACAAAAGGGATGATAAAGAAAGTACAAAGTGACTATCAATTTGTTGATATTTTCACAAATCCCCTTGACTTGAACTATTTTTCTCATTTGCAAAAGTTCCTAGGTGTTTGTGAGCTATAATAATCGTTATTTCGAGTGTGTGTGTGCGCGCGCGATGAGGCAAGGTTAGAGCATACGTTACATTGTCTCATTCTTCGGAGTTTTTTTTAAGCTACACAAAATAGTTTATGAAAACTAATGTTGTTAAGTTCATCAAGGAAGAGAGCTACCCTCCATGAATATAAAAAGTATTTTGACAAAACATGGCTAGAATCTTTATAAATAATTTATATAAAAGGGGCTCAAATGATAATGTATTATGGTAAAGACATATATGAGTTAGCACAAGGGAGTCGTAAAAAGTTGCACATATCATAAGACGAAACATAACATGTCTACGATCTAGTAGGATTGGGCGTTTGAGTTTTGTTTAGGTTTTTGGGTATTATGATGAGGGGTCTAAGCTGATTCTATGATTTTTAAATACCAAGCAAAGTTTGGTTCGGATCCACTCGAGTTAAGGTAGGTTTCGGTTTTTTCATAGCTTTCAGATTGTTTGATCGATTCGAATTCTTTTACCTAAAACACTTAGCAAGTGTTTAATTATAATAAGGTTCAAATACCCAAAAATAAAATTTAATATATAACATATAAACTTGAACAATTTAAGATCAAATAAAAAATAAATATGAAATTGAATATATTGGTTATTGCTTTAGGTTTTGAATATTAATTTTGGATAATTATTCAGATAATTGGTATTTTATGTGTTTATTAGTGTTTCGAATTTGAGTTTGATTTCTTTCAGAGTTTTTTCCAAATATTCAGGTTTTTCAGGTACCCGTTTGGGTTCGCATCGAATTTGAATAATACCATTATCCGAACTACAGTGAGACAAGATTCATTCAGGATTTATGTCATGTCTGGTTTGATTTGATACCGTATTTTAGGGTAGATCCGATTTGGCTTTTTATGTTTGGGAAATATGCATAGCCTTACAATCTAGTATGTAATGAGAAAACAAATATATATATATTTAAAAAATCATTCAAAGCATCAAAGAAATGAAAGAGGTCAATCACGAAAAATACTTACAATCATGCTGACAATCAATTCAAGGAGAAGAAGTAATACAACCTAGCTCCGGAGCTATGTGCAAATATGTACACCATACTTGTTTTCTATTGTCCATGTCATAACACGCAAGTTAATAGTCACATCTAGTGTCAGTGGCACATCTGGATATATATAGGTGTGAAAACTTAGTGAATCAGCATATGAAAAAGTTCCTCTACATTGAGAAATACCTACCATGTCTGAGACGATGTTCTGAGACTTTTTTTATTCAGCTCAACAAATTGAAACTTCACAGTGGATGTTCGAGCTTGGACCAAGCTTTATCACGTTACTTCTATTTCTTAAGCTAAGGTACACGGGTCCTGAATTGAGGTTCTTGTCTCATTGGGGTTAATGACTGAAAATATTCGTTGAGAGCAAGTTTGATTTTGTGTGAAAAATCCAACTTCGATTGTCTGTGAATTTGAGAATTTTGTAAATGGTTTTCAAACTTTGCGAAAAAAAGAAAATTTGATGCTAAAGTGAATTTCATGTGTGCACTAGAGGTACTTTTTATTTTATTGTAGATTTTAGGAAAGTAACAAAGTGGTTGAACCAAGGAGAAAATTTTCAAAAGAAAAGGACAACACAGAGCAAGAAAATATCGACATCTATTTTTTCAACAAAAAAGCTTTAAATTTCGCAAAACCTGAATTCTCTTCTCAATCTTTAAAATCTACGAGAGCTCAAAAGAAGCGAGGCACTGCGGATGCTCACCTTGCAGCGGCAGACCGTCTACGGCTCCGAGATGATGGTACCGATATCGAGGAGATATCAACGCAAGAACTTACGATTATTCTGATTCCACAAGAACTGAATCATGAATCATGAAAGTCTTCCTAGCCCGAGTCGAAGGTGCATGTGGAAATAGAAGATGAGGTAGAATCTCGGTCAACCCAGCTGACCAAGAGACAAAAGGCACGGGAACATGACGAGCTTCCTCAAAGACTTCAGCTAAACTAGTTCCTAAGAGAAAATCCAAGAAAAGGAAAGCTAGTGATGGGCCACAGGACACAGAGGAGGAGAATTCATTTGCGTACATCGATTTCCAGTCACCATTAATGGAGGAGATTGATCGCTATCAGTATGATCCAGCAGATTAGTTCTCTATCAACATGTACTTACAGTCATTGATTAATAAGGCTATTAGTGTGTTCATGAGCCACTGAACACACCTCATTCAATTCGGTTTCTTTATTTTTAGAATTTGTTTAAGTATCACTCGATTCGATTTCAAAATGAGTTTAAAATCTGAATGTGACAGTGAAACAGAGGTTGTGCTTGAATTTTATTTGGAAAATGTTGGATATCATTAGAAAAAATGGATTGTTCGAGACAGCTCAAATGACATAGTTTTTTAAAAGGAAGGTTGTGCTTGAATTTTATGCAAATCTCTATCCAAAGAAGGTTCTTCTAAATCAGAAGTTGATGTACATTAGAGGTATGTCTCGTGAATGGTCATCAGGGATGATCAACATAGATTTCAACATTAGTGTGTAACATGTAGATGTAGTATATGAATGTGTTTTAGATGTGCCAATAAATGAAGTGGTGCAATTTGTGACAAAGGCTCGAGTTAAAGAATGATATTTCTTTAGGGCAAAGTTTATTTCACCCGCACTAGTAGTTGTATTACCATTTATTGATTAAACTAGAAGTCATATACAAATAACACTACTACCACGCGTGATAGAGAACAACTAGTCTATAAACTTGCTAAGGGATTCCATTCAATTTCTGCAAACCAGTATATGATCGTCTAAAATATGTTTTGAATCATATCAAGGAAAAGGAAAACAAGCTCGTACTCTTCCCAACCTCATCTACAATGTTCTTCAATTTCAAAGTAGGAATGCTTCTACTAGCATAACTTATCTTCAATCACAAAAGAAGCCATACAAAGTTACCACACGATGTGTTAGAGGAGAAGGAGCTCAGCAGAGACTCATGAGTTTGGAATGTCTGTTTATGTTGATTTCAAGTATCTCAATGAGAAATAAGTGGAAGTGGCTTCACGCTGACATAGTAAGTTTATCTCTCTTCTTTTCCTTGCATATCACTTGATTGTTTCTAGGGATAAATTAGTCTTGATTGTTTCTTAATTGGTATTTTTGGTTAGCATATGTCAACCAAGCAGGGGAAAATTACGTAGAGTTATGTCAATATAGTCATTGTGATCATAGAAATGTGGTTTCAAATGGTAGAGAAAATGAGGTTAACGTTGGTGTTGATGTTTTTGATGACGTTGACGCTGATCTTGATATTGATATTGTTGATGATGATGTTAACACTTTTGACCATGAAGCCAATGATTTAGGGGGAGTAGGGCTGGCTAAGATGTGAATTATTTTTCTGTGCTTTTTGTTCCATCAACACTATTTTTAGTGTTTAATTTTTTCGTTGATTCTCTTGGAGCAAAAATATGTATTATCCATGACATAATCTTAGCTTTGAATTTGGTTGTCATCTTTTGGAACTTATCAGCTTAAGTGGAATTTCAAGTTTTAAGTTTAAAATTGTGAATGTCAATGTTTATACTTATATTTCTTTGAGATGTTGGCTTTGTGGTTGATTTATATCAGGTTAGCTTGGATTGAAAAAATAATCAAAATGGGAGAGACTGGAAGGAGTTGGATCGTGTTGCTGGAAAATGGCTTAACATGTGTCAACAAGTGAAGCGGAGGCTGAGTTGAATCCAAGTATTGACGTGGACTGTGTTGAATCAAGTTGGAGAAAATAGAAAAAAAAATACATACAAAAGTTGAGAAGATACAAAAGCATTGATCCGTATCTGGTGAAGATTGAGAGGCTAACAAAAAGATCTCAATGATGCTAAGACATAAAAAGAGAATCAAAGAGTTCTTCGTAATTGGTCACAATGTGAAAGAAAAATTAAAACATGATTTTTCATTAAGAGAGAGTTGTGTTTACTCTGTTCCGGATTCTAGAAGAAAAATACATTTTAGAAGTGTTGAAACTACATGCGACAAATTAGAGATTTTTAGTGTTGTGTAAATCAATAAAAAAATTAGTAACTTTGTGATTTGATTTTTAATAAAGAGTGTTTGGTGTATCTGAGTTTAGAGAATCGTTTGAGTAAGTCTATTTCTTTTTTACTTAGTTCACATATTCTGCGGCTGGTGAGATTGTTGTGATATGATGTTCCTCCCAAGTCAATGTCATTTTTCTGCGACTTAGATAGAGAAGTAATTTTTTATTTCGTCATTGAAGTGTGTTTTAAGGTAAAGTGGCTAAGAGGAGCGCTTTGGCTCAGAGGAGTGCTTTGCTATTCGGACAACCGTTCCTCTTTCCTTGCAATTTGATTTTAAGTAGAGTGTCCAAATGAATCACTGGTCAAACATAATATTACTTATACAACTTGAATGACATAACAATTGAGATGGTAGTGTCACTGTCATTATTGTTGGTCAAGCATGACAATATGGATGACAATGACGGCTTGGTGGTGACGATGACAACGTTGTAATTGTTAAAGGCGGTGGCCGTTATTTGAGAATATGAATGTCAATAATGGAAGCTTGGAATTGTCAAAAATTTTGGCTTACCAAACATATTCTTAGATCTCTAAATAGGTAAAGAAGGATGAGAAGCAAATCATTCCAAAATCATAATAATCTCAGAAACACATAAGAAGAAGAGAAGAGAATACGTGGGAGAGAGAGTAAGAGGAAAGAAAAATAATTTTTTCTTCTGAATAATTTCTAAAGTGTACTAGGATCGGATCGAGAGAAAATTATTTTAGAGAGTCTGGTTATTTCTCCTTTTATAACGAGAGAATTATTAAAAAAAATTTCATTGTAACTGAGAGTTATAATTCCTATTATTTTCTTCGCGAGAAATTCTTCTGCCTTGTTTGTGTTTTTTACCTTTTGGAAGTTTTCAACGTAAAATCTAGTGTTCCACTTACTACATTATTTCTCAAATTCTTGGCTACGACCCTAAGATTGCAAGGAGATTTGAGATCACCTTACAAAATCATACAAGGCAAATCACTGCACAGTAGAAGTTTCATTAAGAGGAAGTTGTATACTCTTCAGATGACAGAATCTACTTCAGTTATAGAGCACATCAACACCTTGAATAATTTATTTTCTCAACTCACTTTATTAAGCTTCTACTTCAGTTACAGAGCGCATCAACACCTTGAATAATTTATTTACTCAACTCACTTTGTTGAGCTTGTACTTCAAATTCTACAAGATTCATAAGATCAACTCATCATCAACTTAACAAATAGTGTCTCCACTGAAAATTTAGTCTTTAACGGTTTTGCAGATGAAATTCTATAAGAAGAAAGTTGGCGCAAAAGTAAAGAAGACATACAAAAAATTCACAAGTAGAGTCGTTAACGATGATAAGAGGGAGATCAATGGAGCATGACTCAAGTGGGAGTCATAAACATGGTAGATCAAAGTCAAGAAGTAAGAAGACTTTTAAATGCTACCATTATGGCAAAAAGGGTCACTTGAAGAAGGATTGTTGGAATTTAAAAAGTTTCAATCCTAAGGAAACAGAGCAAGAACTTTAGATATTGGTGTAGTTCTGTGTTGTAAAGCAGCAATTTCAAGTGAAACCATAAAAAGGTTCATGAATATATGGTTGTTCAACTCATGAGCTACTTATCACATGACCTTTAGAAGAAAATGGTTCCACCAATGGAACTCACCTCAAGAGAATTTATATACAGTTGCAATATCATGAACTTAAGATTATTGTCACTGGTTCCTTTAAAATGAAGATGTATAATGGTACAATTCGTACTCTTCATGAGGTGCGGCTTGTGGAAAGCCTAAAAAAAGTTTCTTATCCGTGGGGAAACTTGATGATCTTCGTTGCAAAGTTAAACTTGAGAATGGAACTCTGAAAGTAATCAGAGGAACACTTATTCTTATGAAAGGAGAAGAGATAGTTGCAAAGTTATACATGTTAAAAAGGGAAATTATGTCAGAAGCAGAAGCATATGTTGCTTCAAGTAGTTTCGATGAGAAAGCTACATTAGTGTGGCATCTGAAAGTTGGACATATGACTGAAAAGGGTTTCACAAATGTATCACTACCCCTTTGTGAGCATTGTTCAACAAGCAAGCAACATTAATTGAAATTTAGCACATCAAATTTTAAAAGTAAAGTTGTTCTAGAATAGGTTTACTCTGATGTGTAGCAAGCACCAATTGTATCACTAGGAGAAACAAAGTAATTTATGGCCTTCATTGATGAATACTCTAAGAGGTATTGGGTGTATCCTATCAAGAGTAAGGGAGATGTATGTTCAGTTTTTAAAGTTTTCAAAGTACATGTGAAACTTGAATCGGAGAAGAAGATTTAGTGTTTGAGGTTAGATAATGGAGGTGAATATACTAGGCATCAAAAGATAGTTCACTACATCATACACTCCTCAACAAAATGGATTGACAAAGCGAATGAACATGACTCTGTTAGAAAAAACAAGAGCAATGATGTTGCAAGATTAGAAAAGAAGTTTTAAGCTAAAGCAATCAACACAGCCTGTTATGTGATAAGTCGGTCACCATCAACTGCATTTGGGTTGAAAACACCGATGGTGATATGGACATGAAATTCAGTAAACTATTCATACCTCCATATATTTGGGGGCCCAATGTATGTGATGTACAATACCCAAGAAACTGAAAAATTAGATCCGAAGTCTAGAAATTGCATGTTCTTGGGATATGCTAATGGAGTACAAGGGATCCGCCTGTGGGATGCCACTGCCTACAAAATTATAATTATTAGGGATGTTATCTTAACAGAAGATAAAAAGATCGAAGAAGAAAACAACAATTCAAAAGAAATGTCAGAGACTGTAGCAATACAAGTGGAAAGGAGAATTCTTCCGAAGCAACATCAGAACATAAGGAAGCATAACCTGGCAAGTTAAATGAATAACTTGGTAAAGCAAAGCATTTAAGAACAACACCAACTTGGCACAGAGATTATGATATGAGCTGCAATATTGCATATTAAGGAGAGCGATCAAATCTCCAAAAAGCAATGAGAAGTTCAGATGTATCTCAGTGGATAGCAGCAATGCATGAAGAAACTGAAGCTCTACATAAAAATAAAATTTGGGAGCTTGTACAATTAACGCGAGGAAGAAAGGCTATTGGAAATAAATGGTTCTATAAGATCAAGCGAAATGGTGATGATCAAGAGAAGCATTATCATGCTAGATTGGTGGTGAAAGGATATGCTCAGAAACAAGGCATTGACATCAATAAAAATAATTTACTTGTGGTTCGACTTACAACAGTTTGAATACTATGGTGATGTGTGTTATATTTGACTTAAATTTAGAACAGTTAAATGTGAAGATAACTTTTTCGTGGAGATCTTGAAGAAGAAATTTGTATGCTCGAACCAAAAGGTTTTGAAGTAAAAAAAAAGAACTTGGTTTTCAGTTTTAAAAAATCTGTGTACGGTCTAAAGCATGCGCCAAGGTGTTGGTACAAGAGATTTGATTCCTCCATTATGAGGCTTGGATACGATAATTAATGTAGACCCTTGTGTATATTTCAAGAGGTTTGGTGAAAGAGAGTTGTTACTCTGTTAATCGTATAAATGAGTTGAATGCACAGTTGGCTAGGGAGTGTGAGATGTAGGACCTGGGATGAGCAAACAAGATTCTAGGGATGGAAATTCATTGAGACAGAAATAATAGGAAAATTTGGCTTTCATAGAAAAAATATTTGAAGAAAATCTTACGGAGGTTCAACATGAAAGATTATAAGCCAATCTCTAGTCCACTTCCTATTAAATCCAAGTTATCTTCCAGTAGAAGTCCTAGCAGTGAAGAAGGAAGGATGTAAATGTTTCGAGTTCTCTACGCATCAGCAGTGGAAAGCATAATGTTCACATGACCAGGTATTGCATAAGCAGCAGGAGTAGTAATTCGGTGCATGGTGAATCCTGGTAAAGAGCATTGAAATGTTGTAAAGAGGATCTGAGATACAATAAAGGTACCTTGGATATTGCATTATATTATAGAGGGGCATACTTTGTTGTTAGAGGCTATGTTGATTCAGATTATGCAGATGATCTGGATAAAAGAAAATCAACAACTGGATATGTGTTTGCACTTGCCTGCAGAGCTGTAAGCTGGGTTACAAAGTTGCAGTTATGGCTATGTCAACAACATAAGCAAAATATGTAGCAGCTACACGAGCTGGTAAAGAGGCAATATGGTTGAAAATGGTAATGCAGGAACTCAAGCATAAATAACAGAAATTCCTCTTTTTGTGACTGTCATAGTGTCGTGAATATAGCAAGGAACCCAACCTTTCATTTAAAACCCAAGAATATACGAGTCCAGTATTACTTCGTTTGTCAAAGAGTGGAAGATGGCACATAAGATTCATATAAAAGAAAACATAACAGATTTTATGAAGAATCGGTCGATACTGAAAATTTTATTTGGTGTTGATCCTCCTGTGGCCTGATAGAAATGTAAGCAACATGGAATGACAAAGTATAAATAATGGTGTGAAGATCGGATTGATTCTCAATCAAATCTTCAAATGGAAGATTGTTGGTCAAGCATGACGACACATATGACGATGACGACTTGGCAGTGACGACTTTTACGGTGACGAAGACGTTGTCGCAATTGTTAAAATTGATGGTTGTAATTTGAGGATATGATTGTCAAGAATGGAAGTTTGGAATTGTAAAAGATGTTCTATAAATAGGTGAAGAAGGTTGAGAAGCAAACCATCCTAAAATCATAATAATCTCGAAAACACATAAGAAGAAAAGATGAGAAAACTTGAGAGATGGAGTGTTAGAGGAAAGAAAAACAACTTTTTTTCTTCCGTTTCATTTCTCGAGTACATTGGGATCGGGTTGAGAGAAAATTATTTAGAGAGTTTGATTATTTCTTTTTTTATAACGAGAGAATTATTAATTGTTTTATCTGTTATAATTAAGAGGTTATAAATTTTATTATTTTCTCATAGTAAATTCTTCTGTCTTGTCTAGGCCTGGGCATTTTACCCGGAACCGAAGACCCGACCTGAATCGACCCAAAATTTGAGACTCGATTTGGTTCCGGGTAATGCCAAATACCCGATTGGTTTTCAGACTAGGAACCGAATGGGTTTCAGTTCGGTTCGGGTAAAACCCGAGAACCGAATGATACCCACTAATACCCGAACAAACCTACAACGATACACAATATACTCGAACATATATACATATATTACATTATTACAATATAGTTTTCATTTCATTTTTAATTATCTAATCTAAGTTCTAAATTCTAACCCTAATTGAGAGATAGGAAACGACGAAAATCTTTGATCTTCTTCATCTCGTTCCAAATCAAATCCCTAACCCTAAGTGTAAAACTCATAAATGAAAAACTGGATGAACAGAGTTCTCAATCTCTGTCTCAGACATCGCCTTCTTCAGTGGCATCAAAAAACCATTCTCAATCTCAAGTATGATTCGTACTTTTTGGTTTCTTCGATTGCATGTGTTGTTTAGGTTTTAGATTATTCGATCACTTGTTCTCTCTTTGTGACTGTTTAGAATTCTATTTCAAAGTTTCTGTTTAGTTTTATCTCTGTGGATTTCGATTTTTATGCTCTTAGAATTATGCACTGCTTAGGTCCTTAGGATTTCGATTTTGATTTCTTTTTATGATTCATATTCTTTTTACTATATTCAATATTTACTCTTTAGGATTTAGATTTCTAAGCTCTCGATTTCAATTTCTAAGCTCTCTTTAGGATTTTGATTTTGGTTACTTAGTGTTTTCACTTCTCAGTTTTCTCTCAGTAATATATGTAGAATGAATATATCTTGAACGTGATTTGAGACTTTAGTTTTAACTCTTTAGTTAAAAGTTGTTAGTTTTCTATTTTATGTGTGCCTAATTTGTTTATCATTGTTGTTATGTATGAACACTATATGTTCATTTTGTGTGTCGTTGGTGTTTCGTATACAATATATGTTGTTTGCTGTTGTATCTTGAGTCATGTTATGTATAAACAGTTGAACACTATATGTTGCATTGATGCAATATATGTTGTGTTGCTGTTGTTGGATGTTAATATTATCTGTTTTTTTTTATTTGTTTACAAATGGATTCATCGACATATCCTGCAACTATTGATCTTCATGATGAACACATGAATGATGGTGAAGCAGATATACACGAAGCAGATATTCCAAACCAAAATAAAAGGAAGGAAACACCTGCTCATGGATGTTCTGCGTCTAAACCTAAGAAGAAGCAAATACAAAAAAGATCATGGGTGTGGGATCACTACAAAAAGCTGGATGAAAGCTCAAGAAGATGCACTTGCAACTACTGTGGAAAGGAATTTGCTTGTCCAACCACATATGGTACATCCAACCTCTCCAAGCACCTCAAATCTTGTACTAAGTACAAGGATTTCTGCAATGATCAAAAGCAGAACAAGATAAACCAAGAAGATGATGGTTTTGTGAAGTATGGGATGGTTTCTGAATCTGTGTTCAAGGAGGCAAGTAATGAGATGCTTGTATTGGCTGAGCTTCCACTATAATTTATCTGGTGTATGGCCTGGAGGAATTTTTGCAAGAAAGTGAAACTTTACAAGCCACATTCTAGAAGAACAACAACTAAGGATATTGTGAAGATGTATGTGCAGAAGAAGGAAGAGGTGAGAAACCTAATTGGCAACCAAAGGGTTTCATTGCCAATTGAAATATGGACTATACCAACAACAAATGCAAGCTACATAGTCATTACTTGGGTTGATTCTCATTGGCGGCTAAGGAAATTGATCATGGGATTCAAGCATGTAACAGAGCATAAAGGTAAAACAATCTCTGCTGTTTTACTTGAATGTCTAACTAATTGGAAATTTTTAACAAATTTTACCATAACAGTAGACAATGCTACAGCCAATACGTCAGCTCTTAGGAGGTATAAGGAAGAGTTTAGAAAATTAGGTTCTGATTCATTAGTGTTAGATGGTGAGTTCTTGCATATGAGATGTGTTGCTCATATTCTTAATCTAGTTGTTAAGGATGGAATGGAAAGAGGTTTGTTCTAGTATTACAACTATTCGTAACGGTATCACTTATGTTAGGTCAGGTAGAGAAAGACAAAAATATTTTGAATTAAGAGTATATAGTGGTAAGATAAGTAGGGGTAGTCTTTCTTTAGATTGTCAGACACGGTGGAATGGTACTTGTCTCATGTTAACTAGAGACCTAAAGTTTATGGTGGCTTTTGATAAGATGGTAGCTGAGGACAAATTATACAATGACTGGTTTAATGAGAAAGTGAATAGGTCAAAAAGAATAGGGCAACCTGTGAGTACAAATTGGGAATCAGTTGATAGTCTGGTGAAGTTTTTTAGGATATTTTATCATTCTACTTTAGTGGTTTCAGCGTCTGAAGAAGTTAACTCTCACAAGTGCTATTCTGAAATAGTCATTATTGATAGAAGTATGAGAGTTTTAGCTTATGATCCTGATGAGACTATGAGAAACAAGGCTAGAGCAATGAGAGACAAATTTGAAAAATATTGGAAAGGATTGAAAGAGATCAATAGGTTGGTGATAGTTGCTAGTGTCTTTAGTCCAACAAACAAGATGTGATTTGCTACCCTTTGCTATGAAGAGCTTTATGGTAAGGGTACTGTGGAATGCAAAGAAATTGACCAGTCGGTCAATGACGTTAGGAAGAGTCTTTTTGAAGAATATAGCAAAGCTTACAACAAAACATACACATTGGGAGGAACAAGCCAACGTGAATGATGTTATGAAGAGTCTTTTTGAAGAATATAGCAAAGCTTACAACAAGACAGACACATTGGGGGAAACAAAACAAAGTGAATGCTTACAGTCTCAGACTCAATCAACAGGAGGAACACCTCGCAATGGTGATCAGGAAAAGGTAGATGTAGATGATGATAATGGTGGATATGAAAGTATAGATTGCCTTTACAAGAAGATGGTTAAGGAGAAAGGAATTGAAGACGCAAGTAATGAAGTTGAGCTATACCTGAAAGAAAGTGTAGTCAATCCAAATCTAGTACTTAGAGCAGAGTTTGATGTATTGTCATGGTGAAGGCTCAATGCACCCAAGTACCATGTTCTCTCTGAATTAGCGAAAGACTTGTTTGCCATGCAGGTTTCTTCTGTTGCGTCGGATTCAGCATTTAGCACAAGTGGTCGTGTGCTATCACCTAATAGAAGTTGCCTCACCAATTACGCAATAGAAGTCCTCATGTACATTGAGCAGTGGCTCAAGAGTTCTATGCATTTCAAAGAAAAAGGAGGTGAAATGACTACTACACAAATACTTCAAGAAACTGAACTTCAAGATGCACTTGAAAGAGGTACACTTCTCAATTCTAGTCCTTTCTTCATGAACTTCAATTTTTTGCTTACATAGTTTGCTCTTCTCATTTATGTTTTGAATATTTTCGTAGAGTATAACATGGCTTTTCATCACAACAACTAAGCAGCAGTTATTTTGCTTTGATGGACTTTGAAGTTTGATAGTTTAAGTCTCAGGTATTGTAACATTCAAATCACGTTTGCACTGTCCATAGCTTGCAGCCTTGCACCTTTAATTTCTAATTCTAGTTGTTTGAATCTTCTGTCACATTGTAACGGGAGTCCCATTATCCCAAGTCATCACTTCATTTCTTTCTTCATTGAACTTTGAGAATTTGAGAGTAAACTTGAATCTTATTACTTTTGTTTTTGTAAGTGAATTTATCTATTTGGATTTTAGACTTGTATCATTGTATGGATGTTTTCATTTTAATCTCTGTTTGGAGTTTGGATTTATATTATTGTATTTCTAAAGTTGTAACTTTGTAAGAAAGGATGTTTTCATTATGGTTCCAATTTCTTGTTTGAAATTGGTTACTATTCGGGTAAAAATGGTTACATATCAGGTGTTTCAGGTACTAAATAATCATAAAGACCCGTATCCGAATAGGAACCATAAAAATTCGGTTCTTTTCGGTACCTTTACGAAGTAACCAGAACCGGTCTGAACCCGAAAATAACTGAATCGAACCGATCCGAAATATCTTTGGTTCCTAAATGCTTACCAATATCTTCGAACCGAAATACTCGATATCCAAAGGAACCGACTTAAACCTGATCCGAGGAACCGAACGCCCATGCTTAGTCTTGCCTGTGGTTTTATCATTTGGGAGTTTTCCATGTAAAATTTGTTGTTCAATTTATTACATTTTTTCTCAACTTTTTAGTTGCGACTTAGTTTTATCCGGTTCGGCTTTACAACAATTAAGCCAAATTGTTAAACTAGTCTTTTTCTCCTCTTACTTCTTTAAGTGTACGAGTTGAGCTAATGATTTTAATGTNCCCCCCCCCCCCCCCCACACACACAAAAAAGGTTATGTAATTATATTATAAGGTAGGGTAATTATATCAAATAACCAAGTTTTAAATCTTCTCTTTTTCTCAAAATCAATTTACGTTTACGCCCCTAACTTTTTTTTACTTTTGTTTTTATTCAAAAAAGGGGTAAATTTGTAATACTATCCCAATATTTTAATATTCCTTTTTGGATTAAAAAAACTAAATACTGTTTTTTTTGTGGTTTCCAACAAATTAACCATAGAAGGTAACCGAGAACTGGGACTTCTAACCCTGTGGTAAAGGTCTCACGGATGTGAGTTCTGCCACCTGAGTTTGAATCCCGGCCATTGAGTTTTTACATGTGGCACACAGAGCTCGAGGAACGACGGTTTGGAGTTGTCTTTGTGTGACCACGGGCCCCTGTGCAGACAGAATATATGGACCGCTGGTTCTTTGGACTTCTACCAGCTAGTATTGGTTTACTTTAGTGAAAGTGAAGGCATCCGAGTCATAAAAAAAAAAAAATAACCGAGTAGCTTATATTTTAATGACATGTCAATATCGAGTTTTTTTTTATGAAATCTGAATTTAGACCCCATTGGGCCATTATAGAATCTGAAACAGCTCTCCTTTTCTTAGATTTCACATGAAATTGTGACACATCGCGACCATTACGTACGAGACAGGATCTAGCAAAAAAGATAATTTTGTATTTGGACAATTGTAGCCCATACCTTTGGGTCCACGAACGTGACTAGCCCCTTAGTTTCCGACCACGAAAAGGGTACTTTGGGTAATTTTCAATTTTTTTAAACGAAAACCACTTTCTGGAAAGAGTCTATCGTCTGAAAATGCCAAGTTTGCCGACGAATATAACTTTACCGACACATGCTGTTGCCTTTTTAATTTTTTCTTCCTAATCTTTATTAGCTTATTAATTTCACATTACTTACATCTATGTTCAATCTTTGAAATTACTGGTAAAACCTTCAAAAAGTTGTTATATCTGTTGAATTTCTTCTCCACCAAGAACTAGAAAAGTAATGAGTTCGAACAACGGATCCGAAAGAGGATTCATTTACTCTAGTCTGGTCTTTGTTCTTACGACCCAACTTCTTAGCTAACATTCTTGGCTAATAAAACTGTTATGTTTTTATTTGTATATACATATTATATTGCTTGTAAATGACAAAGGTAGACTTCTTGGTGTATGTACGTACTGGATAAAATAACTATCCAACTACTACCTACGGTGCGTAATAAAATCTATAGTTGTTTCAATACATGGATGTACGGGTCCAAAATACCTAGACCCGAAGACCCGACCAAACCCGAACCGAAAAAGTATATTCGAACTCGAATCCGAACCCGAACCTTTGAAATACCCGGACAGATCTTAACCTCAATATCCAGAAGAACCGGAACCGAACCTGAAATCGAATTAGTACTCGAAATATCCAAATAATAGTTACATATCCAAATTTTTATTTATATTTTTATATATGTATAATATAAATAATCAAAGTTATAATTTTATTCTAAAATAGTATTTTGAATATTTCAAGTAATTTTAAATATTTTCGGGTATTTTACTATCTTATTCTAATATTTTTGATTACTTTGGATATTTCAGATATTTTCTGGGTATTTTAAATACTTAAACATATTGATAAAAAATATATAAAAGTAACCAAACTACTAGAACCGAAAATAGCCGAACAAGTATTGGGTCTTTTTCGATTCCTAAGATAAATATCTGAAATATTCGAACCTAAATTCGGACCAAACCGAGCTGAACTAAAAAATACTAGAACGAATTTCCAACCTAAAAAGCGAAACACCTGAAACTCGTAATATCTGATTCAAACCCGAAACGAATATTAATATGGCGAGAGCTCATATACATATTGAGTTAGTTGTTTGCCTACACAAGTTGTTCATGAATTAAATAAAGAGTGGATTTGTGATATGACCTAAAAAAGAATATTATTTAAGTTATCTACCCATAAGAAAAAAAATTTTGTTGGCAAAATATTAAATAATCGGAAGCATTTTACTTAAATGTCCTTCACACAAGAAGAAAGAAAAAATTAAAAATATGGGCAAGTTTAAATTAATGAAAAGAGAAAAGAAAAAAAAATAGGGGTACTAAATAATTGCAGTTCCGGGGTTGTTATTGGATTAAGGGTTTTAATGTGTTTTAATGTAATTGAATTTGTATGTATTTTAATACATTTTGTTGAATTCGGTGCAATACATGATGGATTTGAAAGTATTACATTTGTGTTTGTTTGTAATGTATTTTGATTAATTAATATGGATTTCAAAATCAAAAGTTAACGATATCTCTCCTTGAACAACTTCGTGTTAATGAGATCATTAGCTTTAATCAAACTCCCAATTTGTTTCACACCAACAGATTCTTCCATGGGATTATCTTCAAAAAAGAAAACAAAGAAACATGAAATGTTCATTGTAACGTTCTTGTTGAATTTGTTGAATGCACGGAAGCTAGAAAATTCTAGCAATATCTTTTCATAATCGTAGCATGGAGGAGCAAGGACAAGCAATTGCAAATAAACTAATTACTTGTATTCAATTGAACCAACTAACTTTGACGAGGGTCTTCATGTGTAAAGAAACTCCAACTATAATCAAATAGCAAATAATGATCATCAGATCTAAAAATGAAGATGTAATGTCGTCTAAAAAGGACGAGTGTCCTCATGTGTATAGATCTTAGGTCTCTCATCGCCACTTTCTAGAGAAGACTGCATGACAGCCCATGTGTTTCCCCTAACGATGTTGAATTCATCAAAACCACCGTACCCCTCGCTATAACCGCTTTGGTAATCGTCATCGGATATAGAAAGATTAGAACAACAATTGCCTTAGAGATTGAAGCTCGCTCTCAATTGCAGTCTCAAATTCAGAACCAAAATCGCAGTTGTTTCAAGGCAACAACGACAATAGTTCTCCAGGGTATATCGAAAGTTTTAAGTTTTAGAGTTTAGTGAATATAATTACGACGGAGTTCATCTTCCTCAAACTGTCATTGGTGAAAGAAATTGAAACTTTTGCAAGATTTTATTTGTTTATGTCTTTTATTTGAATACATCAAAACACAGAGCTAAAAGGTCGGTATTTGGTTTACACATATTTTGGAAGAAGAATACATTAAAATCCATTTCACCTAAAATCCCCAAAAATAAAATCTTTATTGAATAACACTTGATTTTATTGTATTTTGAAATACAATAAACAAATTCACAATTGAATAACAATGTATTTTAATGTGATTTTATGAAATACACAATCGAATAACACTACATTTCACTATAATTTTGAAATACATCAAAATCCATTAAAATGTAATATTGAATAACACCCCCTTCATTATAACTTATATTTAAGGGTTCTTTAGACAAATTAAGAATCTACTAATTTTTCTTTATTTTATGATTTCTTATAAACAATATTAATTATAGTTAATTCAACTAACAAAAAATTAGATTTAATCGTCAAAAACACAAAATGGTATTAAATTTTTACATAAAAGACTAAAAAAATCATTTAAAGTGAAAAATATCTCTAAAGCATCACTTAATGTAAAACGAAATGAGTAATATGAATTTTTATAGTCATAATTTAATTTTTCTTAAATAAATGGTATGATACTTTGGGAATCAGAAAAAAAAACATACAATGTACGAATTGTTTGACCTTTTTCCAAGTTTTCGAAGAGATTGTTTCAGTAATAAATTTGCAATTTTTTAATCAAATTATTTGACCTCAATTTATTCTCTTCTGATTTAAAGATATTGAATTTATTTGGTGAAAAGGGTAAATAACCAATAAATAAATAGTGACAAAAGAAAACCAACAAATAAATAAAGTAACGGATGCGATCGCATTAGCTCGGTGAATTCAGATCTCACCACATTCATCTCTCCCTCTCGCATTAGCTTGGTGTATTTTTTATAATTTCCCTTTAATTTTTTATTCATTAATAGTGTTTTGTTATTTTAGCTGAAGATCACTGTTTGGAATTTAAAAAAATTTAAATCCTTTTTTTAATTTTCTTGTTAGAAGAAGAATCCGGAGTAATTAGGTACAAGAGGAAAGCTTAATCTTCTTTCTTTTTCTCTCTCTGTGAAAAAAAAGAGAATGGTGGGAGAAATGACGACTAACGGAAGAATCCGGCAAGCGTTTCCGGCGAAAGATCTGACAAGCAATGAGGGAT
Source organism: Anastatica hierochuntica (assembly GCA_900406275.1). NCBI lineage: Eukaryota > Viridiplantae > Streptophyta > Magnoliopsida > Brassicales > Brassicaceae > Anastatica > Anastatica hierochuntica. Next base: position 17,437 of record OVAN01000197.1, on the reverse strand, counting down.
CTGAGTATGGTCCCGTTGAGTTTACCAGAGAAGATGTTGACGCTCTTCTTCATGAACGAATCAAGTACAAGAGCAAGTATAACTACAAGGTCTCTGTGTTTCTTTTTTATATGATCTTAATGTTTAAAAATCTGAGATCTCTCACTTCATGCAATTAGAAAGATGAAGTTTTTCAAATGGGTTTTTTTTGCTCTTAATTTGTTGTGTTATTTAGTCTCTATAAGCTAAAATCTATATATGTTAGTCCCTGTGGTGATTAGTGAGTAAGGTTCTTGAAGTGATTTGAGTGTTGATTATGGAATCGTGGGTTTGAAAGAGTTTCGATTAGGATGTTAAAGGCTGAAACTTTAGTTTTCTATTTGCAGGAGAGATGCGAGAACACGATGGACTATGTGAAAAGGCTTAGGCTTTGCATTAGATGGTTTCAAGAACTCGAGTTAGATTACGCCTTTGAGCAAGAAAAACTGAAGAATGCGATGGAGTTGAACGAGAAGCATTGTGCGGATTTGGGTGTGTTATCAAATCTCCATTGATCTTTGGGGATTTAAATAGCTTCTTCTTCTTACTAACATTTGAGTTTTTTTTTTTTTTTTTAACAAAACTTCTATTTTTTGCATTTTGATTGCAGAGGTTAATTTGAAAGAGAAGGAAGTGGAGCTTAATATGGTTATCAACGAACTAAGGAAGAACTTTTCCTCTGTTCAGGTGCAACTTGCCAAAGAACAAGCAGAGAAATTGGTAAGAAGCTGCCGGTTCCAGTCAAAAGTAAATCGTGTCTGTCTAGTTCATTTTCTGCAGTTTTTCTAAGTTCGGTATTGTTTTGTCTTAAGGTTGCAATTGAATCTCTAGAAAAAGAGAAAGAAGCAAGACTTGCGGTTGAGAAGTTGCATGTTGCTCTCACTGAAGAGCTAGGGAAAACGCAAGGAGATCTTCAAACAGCTAACCAAAGGGTCAGGAATTTCATAAAGATCCAATAGGGAAAGTGATTAGTTTTGACTGACCTTGAATGTTTTTTTGTGGTTTTTTTATTCGTTTGTTTCAGATTCAAGCTGTCAATGACATGTACAAACTCTTGCAAGAGTATAACTCAAGCTTGCAGCTGTACAATAGCAAGCTCCAAGGTGATCTGGATGAAGCTCTTGAAACAATAAAGCGAGGAGAGAAAGAACGGACTGGCATTGTAGAAAATATTGGCAATCTAAAGGGTCAGTTCAAAGCACTGCAGGATCAGCTTGCTGCCTCTAAGGTGATATAATTCTGCGTTTATTCGTTCAAACTTTTAATTCTATGAGAGTAGGACCTGAATCTTGTTTTCATTAGGTGTCTCAAGATGATATCATGAAGCAAAAAGATGAATTGGTGAATGAAATTGCATGTCTCAAGTTGGAGATTCAACAGGTGAAAGATGATCGAGACCACCATATTATGGAAATTAAAAGTCTGCAAGCTGAAGCAGCCAAGCAAAATGATTTCAAAGAAACCATAAATGACCTTGAGGTGCTTTTTCAGTCTCGAATGCACTCCTGTATTTTATTTTTAAATTATTATTGTTTCTTAAGATAGTATAACCTTTTCGTGCAGGGTAAGTGTTCTTCTCAAAATAAGGAGATACAAGAGTTGCAGGATCAATTGGTAGCTTCTGAGAGGAAACTGCAGGTCTCATCACATTCTTGAGTTTTACTTATAGCAATAAATTAGCATATGAAAAGCTCAAATTTCTTTCTTGTGTCATGTTTGTTCTTGATGGTTAGGTGGCTGATTTGACTACCTTTGAGAAAATGAACGAATTTGAAGAGCAAAAGGGAAATATTATCGAGTTAAAAGGTCGCTTAGAAGAAGCGGAACTTAAACTCATCGAAGGAGAAAAACTACGGAAGAAGTTGCACAATACCATACAGGTTACAACTTGCGAGTTTTGTTCCTTTCCCTTGTGGAATGTTAAGCTTGGCTGATTCTGAAACATTTACATGTTGCAGGAACTGAAGGGAAACATCCGTGTATTCTGTAGGGTTAGACCTCTATTATCGGGTGAGAATTCTAGTGACGAGGCCAAAACTATTTCCTACCCTACATCTCTAGAAGCACTTGGTCGGGGGATTGACTTGATGCAAAATGGTATATGAACAAATCTTCTGAAAAAGAAACTCAATTCTTGCAAACAAAGGAGATAGACTCATTTGATGTTTGCTGTGGACAGGGCAAAAGCATTGTTTCACGTTTGATAAGGTTTTTGTACCAACTGCATCACAAGAAGATATCTTTGTAGAGATTTCTCAGCTTGTTCAGAGTGCTCTTGATGGTTACAAGGTACTTGTCTTCTTTGGCTTTGTTTCATTCTCTGTTTGCCCATTTCTTCAATTAATCAATTCTTCATATTTAAACCGAACAATTTGGTAAATACTGTCTAACCGGTCAGTAAAGCAAGTGAATGATAATGCTACGTATCATTGTACCTTCTTGGACTAAATCTGCTATCAAACATTTTCAGGTTTGCATTTTTGCGTATGGACAAACCGGATCTGGAAAAACTTATACAATGATGGGTAGGCCAGGAAACCCGGAGGAAAAAGGACTGATTCCTCGATGTTTGGAGCAAATATTTCAAACAAGGCAGTCTCTTCGATCACAGGGTTGGAAGTATGAGTTGCAGGTAAAAATCCTCCTAGAGACTAGAAATGGATAGTGTAACATAGTATTATTGACTGGTTATATATATGTGATAGGTGTCTATGTTGGAAATATACAATGAAACAATTCGGGATCTGTTGTCAACAAGCAAGGAAACTGTGAGAGCAGACAATGGCGTTTCTCCTCAGAAGTATGCTATCAAACATGATGCAAGTGGGAACACACATGTTGTGGAACTTACTGTTGTAGATGTTCGAAGCAGCCGAGAGGTTTCATTCCTCTTGGACCACGCAGCTCGAAACAGGCAAGTATCTATTTTGAAATTGACGCTGATTTCTCTTTGCGAGAAATGGAAAGCGAAACTGTTTCTTCAAATTTTTTTCCAGGTCAGTAGGGAAGACCGCGATGAACGAGCAATCATCTAGAAGTCATTTTGTTTTCACTTTAAAAATTTCTGGATTCAATGAGGTACTATCCGATTTCTTACTGGGACAGCGATATGTAATAGTTCTGCCGTTTGTTTCATCTAAAGCAAATCCGTTTCTTTCTTTTGTTTTCTTACAGAGCACAGAACAACAAGTACATGGTGTCTTGAACTTGATTGATCTGGCAGGAAGTGAGCGTTTATCGAAGAGTGGATCAACCGGTGATAGACTGAAAGAAACTCAGGTAATGTCTGAGGAGATAAATTAAAACAACACATTCTTTGGAAAAAACTTAATGATTCTTTTTCTTCTTACTGAAATCTTAGGCAATCAACAAGAGCTTATCGTCCCTAGGCGATGTCATATTTGCATTAGCGAAGAAAGAAGATCATGTACCCTTCAGAAACTCGAAGCTCACTTATCTTCTTCAGGTAAAGAACAAAATTCATCATTTGAACATATCATTTTATATGTTGGAACAGAAACTAAAAGATTATGTGAAATGATGAAACTTTGTCAAATTATATTATCAGCCGTGTTTAGGTGGAGACTCGAAGACCTTAATGTTTGTGAATATTACACCGGAACCTTCCTCAACCGGTGAGTCTCTGTGCTCGCTCAGATTTGCAGCAAGAGTGAATGCTTGTGAGATCGGAACGGCACACCGTCAAGTTAACGTCAGGCCTGATTATCGGTTAAGCCTAGGATGAAATTTTCTTCCTCTGAAAAGCCAAAAGTCAGAATAAAGTTATGTTTTTTACTTTAATTGTCTTCAGTACTTTGATGTTGGTACTAAATCTGTATATATAGCTTGTATTAGCCTTAACTCACTGTTTTTTCTTCTACTTTTGTCTTGGATCAGTTTGAATTTGTATTGGAAGTAATCATATTAATATATCCTGAGATATTTGATAGAACGGATAATTAAAGTATAATATATGATATTATATTTGGCAAGTTATCAATTTTTGTTTGTTTTTATCTTTACTTTCATTTAACAAAAACAAATCTTTTACTTTATTCTAATAAAAGATATTAGCTTTCAAAGTGATCTACTTTTTGCCTTTCTTCTCTTTTTTCCGGCGAACACTTCTTCTGGATTTGGTCGAGAAAGTCTTCTTCTGGGCGGCGTTGGCATTCGCCGGCGTCGTCCTCCAGTAGCCTCTTCTCTCTATTTTTCTGGCATATTTATGTTCTCCTTGAGCTTTTCAAAATAGAAATTCCGAAGAGACTATTTTTCTGGCATATTTATGTTCTCCTTGAGCTTTTCAAAATAGGATTTCCGAAGAGACTAGCCAACGTTACTTGGATTCCTTCCTTGTTGGCTCCACCTTTATCTACCTTCTCGGCTTTGAAGTCAGATGATCCAGTTAGACGGTGGCCTGATTTTCACTCTCGCCACAGCGACCATGTGTGTGCGCCTCACCGTTGTGTGTCTCCTCCGACGCTAACTGGAGATTTGGGAGGTCTTCTTCCAGATCTGGTGCTCTCACCAGCTTTCATCGTTGACGGAGACAACTTAGATCTCGGTCTCCCATCTCTGTCTTGTGCTCTCTGTCTTCTGCCGATGTCTTCTCCTTACAAGAGAGAATTTTATCGTTTTCTTCTCCTAATGCCATAGATCTGAGAATCTCAGTTGGGGAGTATATTGCTTCGGATCTAGCCCCAGACGTTGTACTTCCCCTGCCGGAGATCTACCCAAACGTGGCATTCTCGGAGCCGTCTCATCCAGGCGTCGCAGCTTTCATTCTCTATCTTAGAGTTGTCGGGAATCACGCAGATCAGATCCATCGCCGGCGCTTACTGGGGCCTTTATTCCCTCTTTTGCGTCGTCTGTTTCTGTCCGCCACCATGGCGATGAGATGTTCCTTTGCTCAGATGATGGATATGTGCCCATCCGAGGAGTCTTCTAACTGATGCTTTGGCAAATCTCTGGCGATATCAGCATCACCATCGACGACTGGATGTGCTCATCAAACCTTAGGAACCGATTTGGGCCTTCTAAACCACATTAATTCTCACTATTGGTTCAATATGATCATAAGCCCTTTCTTGGGCCTCAAGTCCAGTGAGATTTGTTTCATGTGTCTCGATCATGAGATGTAAGCCAATAAGAACTATGGGCCTTCTATGGTAGATGCAAGTCTTTGTTCCATTGTCTCACACTTGAAATCCAACGTGTATTTTTCAAGAGTTTTTTGTGAAAATTCTAAAGGCCATAGTTGCCATTCCTTTTTACACGTTACGGTTATAAGTCGAGCCGATTATTGTTTGTCCAAAAGCCATAGATGCCATTCCTCCCTAATGGAGAAGTTGTGCTTAGACCCAATTTATCTATCATTCCAAACATGTCTATTATTTAGACCTTATGATTTGGATATGAATCTCTATTGTGTAGGAAATGTAAACATCCAAAAAATTGATTGGATAATAGATTTTACTATCACAATTGCCTCTAATGGTGCATTTGTACCATCCCCCATCATGAAGCAGCTAACATTAGACCAACATGATGTTTCTAGTGAAAAGTACATGTTTTGGTACGATTCTATTGGGGCTTGAATTTTCCTTTTGGTTACAGAATTTGGTCGTATGTTGTCTCATGTTGTAGCTCGAATATCATATTGGAACCTCTGTGTCTCATTCCTTAGTAAATGTGATGGGGTGGTATCTTTTTTCTCCGGATTGGAGAGTTTTTTCTGCAAATATTGAAGCTAACCGGATTTGGACTTTCTCAAGTGTACCAAATTTCTTGGAGCACTCGTCTAAGGATGCAATTGCTGTTTCTTTTCCTTTTATCCTAGGTATAGGATATTGGGTCGCGAGAGTTTTCTCTCGTTCTACTAGTGACCACCCTTTTCAGGGATCTAGTGTTTCGACACTTCCGACGCAAGTATGGAGTATTAAAACAACACAAGAAATTATCTTTTTGACGTGGTATTGGTGTTCGCACCGTTTCACATCTAGTCAAGGACTTCCTTCCTGCAGCCTCAATGGAGCAGACGTCTATCTCTACTTTAATTCGATCTTAGTTGTTGCTTATGTATTTTCTCTTGGTTTTTATCTTACCTGTAAGGCAAAACCACACTTTGTTTCCTTCGCCCTTGTAAGTCCGGCAGATTTTTTGGGTTTCTCCCTAGAGGAGATTCCTTTACCGCTATCTTAATGAAAAAGGGTTTTGACGCCAAAAAAAAAAACAAAACTTTACTTTCACATTTCTTATTTTTGTGGTATAATATAACATATTGAAGACTTCTAAAAGAGGAAGTCAAATCAGCATCAATGTATAAGTTAGAAGAAAAGATTAGAAACTAGTTACTCTCTTTGCTTCAATCTCTGGAAATACACGGTTATAACCCGATATTGGGTTATTTCATTTTCCGAGAAACATACAGTTAAATCCAGATATTCCGTAGGACAAAGAAGAGGGGGTGTAGGCCTGGGCGTTCGGGTACCCGACCGGGTACGGGTCGGGTTCGGGTCCCGAACTCCAGGCCTTCAAAACCCGATTGGTAATTTCGATGTTTAAGTTCGAGTTCGGTTCGGGTGTAATCGGGTTCGGGTGGATTCAGGTTTGGGTTTAGATTTTGGGTTTTTTCAGGTTTTTCGGATACATCGGATATTTTGTATCCGAAATACCTGAAAATATCCAAAGTACATGCATAACCTAAACTACCCGAAACTAATACTACGAATACAAGTTTTCATTACTTCATACTTAAAACTTCAAGGTTGAAAGTTAACAAATACTAACTTCTTAAACAAAGAACAACATCAAACACAAGTTACACAACAAAGAACATCATCAAATTCATCACAAAGTCACTCAACAAAGAAGATTAGATGGAGACAGAATTCAAACTTAAAATCCACCATCAAAGACTCAAAGGCATTACATAAGCTCTTCTACTACCACCTAATTAAAAAAAAGATTAGTTAGTAAGAGACTGAAGAGTAGACATTAGACAATACAAAGTTACAAGCTAAGAAGATTAGTTAGCACTTACCGTTCATTGAAGAAGCAAATCACCAAACTGAGTTACTCTTGATGCGGCAATGTAGTGGCAAATTTTGAAAAACAAAAGTAAATAGAAACAGTTAGAGAATAAGAAAAAAAGAATAGATATCTATGTATAAGAGAAGCAAAACTACCTTTCTCTAGATTATCTTGATCTTCAACCTCAACAAGCATTTGTGATATAGTTAACACCTTTGATTCGTATCTTAAGTCTTGTCTTATCCACTGATCTGTACACATCAGTACTTTGATCATGTAATAACTTAGGCAACTCCTAAACGGTGATATTATCCTATCATTAATGCTAAAAGCACTTACAGAAGCAACACTTGAGACTTGCATTGCAAAAACATCTTTTGCAATCTCAGAAAGAACTGAGAACTTTCCACAGTTGACCTTCCACCATGAGAGTACATCATACTCAACTCCAGGAAGCAGTTTTGGATTCTCAACACTTTCAGCTAGATATCTCTCTAGTTCATCCTTTTTTTCTTCATCTCTAATCTCATTGAGTAATTCATTGTACCTTAACTCAACCTCTTGTATACAAGACCATCACCTAAATCAATCGTCTCCATTATGTCACATGGTTGTTCTTGAGTAACCTGAGATGACCGAGTGCTTTGAGAAGAGACTGAAGAGTTAGATGACTGCCCTATAGAGCCTAATCTGTTTCTAAGGCTATATTCCTTGTACAAACTACGAAGAACTTCCATGACAAATTCATATAACTCTTTTGCATCTGAATTGTCTTTCCCGTACAACTCCTCAAAAAAAAACTTGGCAAATTTCATCTTCTTGGAAGGGTCAAATAATGTTGCAACAATAACCATCTTGTTGATTTTATTCACGCCTTTCCAATACTTATCAAATTTAAGCAACATTTCTTGAGCTTTGTTCCTCAAAACTTCATCTGAACTAAAGCTCAGAGACAACAAGTTAGTCTCTATGGTCACTATCTATCCATAATGTCTGTGTTCATTCACAATGTTAGAGGTTGACACTGTTAGGGTAGAGTTTTAGAAAATGATTAGAAACCTAGCTAGTCTTTCTATTGCTTCCCAGTAAGTTGGCCGAGGAGGTCATATCCTCTTTCAATTTGTTTGATGATCTTCTTATGTAAAGTAGTCATTATAAAGCTTGATCGCCCTTGACAACATAAGATATATAGAATTCCATTTTTTTTACATCAAGAGGAAGACTACCCCTTGTCATTTTACCTGAATCAACCCTTAGCTCAAAAGACCTCTGCCTATTTGTACTTGATCTAACATATGAGACGAGATTTCCTACAGCAGACACATTAGCGTCTAACTGAGTCATTCCCTCTTTTACTATCAAGTTAATGATATGAGCAGCATATCTCATATGTAGATACTCCCCATTCAATACTAAAGATTTATTAGACACTAAGGAAAAACTAGTTTGAAAGTGTTCTAAGGCAAAAGAGTTTGTTGTTGCATTGTCTACGGTTGCACAAAACATCCTTTCTATTCCCCATTCTGGTAAGCAATATAAAAGAACAGAGGCGATAGTCTGACCTTTATGATCGGTTATGTGTCTGAATTCCAATGATAAGCTTATTTAACCTCCAACTTCTATCAATGTAATGGACAGTGACAACCATGTAACTGCAATCTTGTATATCAAAAACGAATCAATTAGTATATAGATATTTTGAAACCATACAGGAAGTAAAGAAAGTATAAAACAGAAACTTACTTGTTGGTTGAGCATTCCAAATATCTGTTGTCAGCGAAATTCTTTGCTTATTTGTGGTGAAATATTGCTTAAGTGTTGCCTTCCTCTTCACAAACATCTGAACAATGTCTCTAGATGTTTTCCTTCTTGAATGAGGCTTGTACATATTTATCTTAATGCACATATACATGTAAAAACAAGCATTGAAGTTAGTCATGTTACTTAGTTAAAAAAATTAGAAATAAACATAATGAAATAAATGAAAAATAAGAGTTTACCTTGTTGCATAAGTGTTTCCAAGGAACACTTTCTATGAAAGACAAAGGCAACTCTGCCATGACAACCAACTCATTTGTAGCTTTTATGAAGATAGGTTGAGACACCTTAGCAACCCTCAGTTTACCCTCTACAGTGATACCCTTTTGAATTTTGTCTTCAGAATCACACCAAGCCTTGTAATCTTTGCAGACAAGTATATGCTTTTGCAAGTTAGAGGTCACAGACTTTGTTGGACAAGCAAACTTCTTATGACAGTGGTTGCAGAGACACTTGTCTTGATTATCATCATTTTTGGTAAAATGAAGCCAAACAGATGACCTTGTAGGAAATGTCCTCTTTGTTTTAGCTGGTTGAGATGTAGCTCTAGTTGCATTTGGAGTTTCTTTATGCTTATCTCGGTTGTCAGAAGTATTGAATGTTCGTTATTCACCTTGAATGATATTGTCTTCTTTTGGATTAGATGATGAATCCACCTGCACAAAATACTAATAATTTAAACTTCTGAGACTACATAACAATTTCTATACTTGAGAGTTGAGACAACTACTAATCAAAGTATTAAAGACAAATAATTAAACATCACAAATCAATTTCTATACTTGAGACAACTACTAATCCAAGAATCAAAGACAACAAAGAAGACAAACAATTAACATCACAGTTTCGATACTTGAGAAACTTAACAAACAAATACATACAAAGACGAAAACAGACACAAAACAATTAGAAAATAGTATCAAATGTTAACATCAAGTACATACACTAGAGAGTAGAGACACATCACAATTCCTATAGACACTACAGAGGCATACTAGAGACATTAGTCACACTACATACACTAGATACACATCACCAGAGACACATCTAATTCGTATACAACAAAGACAAAAACAAAAGCAAAACAATTCATATACAGTTAACAGTTTGAACTATGAACATGAACTATGACAATCAACTAATCAAGTACAAACACACGACACACATCACAAATTCAGAATTCTTACACTGTAAACAGAGACTACTAATCAAACATAGAATCCTAATCAAACATTTAAACCCTAAAGAAACAATACGAAACCCTAATCAATCATCAACAATTCAACACATACGAAACCTAATCAAACATCAACAGATTTGAAACCCTGATCAATCATTGACACATTCGCAATCTTAATCAAACTTGGCAACCTAAAGAATTAGTTTGAAACATCGAAGCAGAAGATTCTGCACAGAGAGAAATTGACGATAACCCACGAATCTACTCACAGGTCAAAGGCAGGAAGAGAAGTCGAAGAGATGAAGCTACTAACCTGTGATTTCTTCCTCGACGCCTCAGATTGAGGAGATCCATATGATGTTGAAGCTTCCGGTTTGTGAATCAAAACAAAAATTGACTAATCGAAGAAGGATTAGCTGATTTAGGGTTGAGAATCTTGGGATCGTTTTCTCCTAAGGGTCGAAGGAGGCGAAGAAAAAATTGTAAAAGGGGAAAATGAGAATTAGGGTTAGGCTTAGGCTTATATAGTTTCAAGTCACTTCGGATTTTAGTTCGGGTTCGTGTATTAGCCAAACCGAACCCGAACCCGATGTACTAAGCCTTCCTTACCCATTCGGGTATTTAGCATTATCCGTACTCGTACCGAACCCGATTTTTTGGGTCGGGTATTGGATTTTATGCCCAAGCCTAAGGGGATGGTCCTATTAACATATTTAATAGATGTAATTATGGACATAATTCTACACGTCTTTTAAATTATCTATGAAAGTTGTAGCGTCTTCCAAAACTAAAACATTTTTTATAGCAAATCTTTACGGAACATATATTGGCAAATGTTAATATGTGGAAAAAATGTATAAATTGCAAAACCCAATGTGCTTGCTGCGTAGCAGATGGGGACATAGTGAAAGATGTCCTTTTTGAATGTCCACCAACAGTACAAATATGAGCCTTGTCAAAAGTATCGTCGGCCTAGGATGTTTTTTCAATACTATATATCACATTATACAAATTTGGACTGCGTCTTTTGGCGGTTAGCTAACAATGGTCAACATTGTATCTATCCATAGATAATTTTGTATATTTAGAAAGCGAGGACACTACAAGAAATATGCAAATTTTCTACCGACAAAATTGTCGGTTCTATTTCGTCGGAAAAAAATCAGTTAGAAATTTCAGGCCGATTTCTGACGACATGATGTCCTCGGATAATTCCGACGAAATTCCGTTGCCCTTTTCCGTTGCAAATATACGACGAAACACCGACCTACGATTTTTTTTGAAAAATTCTGACGGATTTCCGACGACTTGGCTTCACGGATTTCCGATGAGTTCGAGATCTGTCAAAAATTTCCTACCGATTCCCTACGAATCTCAGACAACTAGGGGGCTTTACGGATTTTCGACGAGTTCTAGGTTCGTCGAAAATTTCCTACGGATATTTTTATATTTTTCCTATGATTTTCCAATGTATTTTTAAAATAATTTTTGCAATAAAATAATGATTTTAAAATTAAAATTAAAATTAAAATTAAACTCCAAATATAAAACCACTTTACATAATTGCCTTATAAATATAAACTACTAAGGAGGAGAGAAGCAAATGAGCTAGTGGTTGTACCACCTCTTCTGCCATCTCTCGAAAATAGGGTTTGAGCCTTGTACATGCCTCTAGTGAGAGAAACTACTTCCTATTAGGCTACAAATGACAAAAAAAACTACTGCGAAGGAGGCTGCGAGTTCCCGGAAAGTTTGGATTTAGCCTCACAAAATAGGTCTAGAACGATGTAAGTTTCTCTTCCAAAGCTAGTCGTTTGGCCCGCTCTTCTGAAAGAAACGTATACATTTCCTCCTTAGTCACGAAACCTAAAGGGGAAAACGATTACATGGTAGATGTCCCTTCGTCCGCAAGAGTCCCTAAACCGAAATGACGACCTTTCTTAACAGGGACATGATACAAAAAATCTAAATTAGTTAGTAAGTCATTAAAATTACTAATAATTATGAAGTCAATTAAATTTACCTGTAGGACCATCTTTTTGATTTCTGTGCGACTCAATTGAGTATTAAGAAAAGATCCATCAACATTTGGTTCTTGAGACTTAGTAAGTTGCGTGACTTTGTCATCCTTCATCTTAGGCACGACCTCTACTAACTCACGCGCTAATTGATCCTAAATCTCACCAATATTTTTTGGTGTACTTATCCTTGATCACCTCCAAATAATCCGGTGGCAAACCTCCGTTTCTGCAGTCTAAAACATGTTGAAACAAAGAAAAAAATTATTTTAAATAAAAGTAATTCCATTAATATTAATACTTACCATTTCCATCACTCGCTGTTTTGAACTTTTCACACCAAGATTGTGCGTCGATATGCCTTTTCCGTCCCTTTGACTTTTTTTGTTCTTGGGTTGGGTTTTAGAATGTTCCTTCGTCTTATCATGTGCCTAGTACTCCTGCAATCCAATCCAAACGGTTTCAATCGAGCCAGTGGGTTTGTACAATTTGAGTTGCCCTTCTTTTTTCATTCGTACATGTTGTTCGAGATTGTACTCTCGCATGTTCGTCGAGCTCATCACGAACTTGAACGGTGTACGCAGATTCTAGGTGAAATCTCGTTGTAAAAAAGAAAAATATATTAAGCAACATAGTAACAATTATAGAAAGTTAATGGAAAGAAAATAAAATAATAAATATAAAAGTTCTTACCAGAAATGAACGAAATCATACTTTTTCCAACTCGTGCGATATTTTTCCATAAGTCTTATACGACTGATCGAGGAGCTGGTAGAAGCACTTCATAATAGATTCACAAATGTCATTTTGATGTCCCTTTTGGAACTTAAAAAAATTAAAATCAAAAATTTTAATAATTCATAATAAACCATAAACTTTAAATTTATTCTTTAGAAATTGTAAGACTTATCAATCCGCATCAGGCAAGTTGTGTGGAGAAAGTTTTTTTTTATGATTTTGTCATCCCGGTGCAGCCAATATCTCATTGATTGCATTAAATTCAGCAAGGCTTGAGGTTTCTAGCTAGATAAGATTTCTCATCCAGGCTTTACAATTGGATGGATTAGCCACCCTCTCAGAAGATCGTGACCCCATCATCGGCAATATAGCCAAAGGAGACGATGCAGAACAGAAATTCAAGTAGAACCTCCAAACATGAATCAATAATATTTGTATCAAATTAAAAAAATAAATATATAATCTGACACCACATATGTACAACAAATGTAATAACGTCAATAAAATTCAAAAAATCCTTAAAAACCTTTTATAATATTTTAAAATTAAGAAAAATTCATATAAATATATAAACTTATATAAATACAAAAATTAGTTTTAAAACACTCACACACGTGTGTGTGTATATATATATCATATAATATAGAAAAATTGGAAATTATAAAAACCCATATAATGAAAAAATTTATAATGCTAAGTTCTAAGAACATTTTTTATCATGAAAAAACCATATAAAAATTAATACTAATATAAAAAATTATATAGTTTGAAAAAACGTTTAAAAAATATATTATCAAAAAAATTTATAAAAATTTAACAGTTAATTTTAATCAAAAATTTGTTTGTTTAAAAATATTATATAAAAAAGAAATTTAAATATTTTTAAAAAATCAATTATATTATAAAAATACTTATAAAACGTTTTTAAATGTACAACATTTTGATGTCAAAAAAATGTACAACATTTTTATTAAAAATAAAAACACTTAAAAAATTTTAAAAAAAAACATACACAAAAACATAATAAATCATAAAACTTATATTCCAATCTAACACACCTAAAAACTATATAAATTCAAACCTAAATTTACCAAATCTAACATCAATCTAAGCATTTAACAATCTAAAATCAAATCAATTTTATCCAAAGTACTAATTAACCTAACAAATCTAACTATTATACTCAAACATCTAACAATCTAACCCATGCATATCCTCAAATCTAACAATTCATCCAAATTTCATCATAACCTTTACATATCTAACAAAATCATCCTCAAACATCCCTAATCTAACAAAAAAATCTAACCAATTTATCTCTAAATCTGACCAAAAATCTTTAAACAATGAAGAACTTACATGATATAGTGTATGAGATGATGAAACCGGTGAGTAAAAGGAGAATCAGCAGCAGATATTTTCGGCAAAAGACGGTAACGATGGAGAGGAATTTTTTTTTTAATTTATGTTGCAGAGAATTGTCGAAGGGAAGAAGAACGATGTGGAGTTTAATCTAAAATTTTCGACGGACACAATTTGTAGGAAATACATCGGAAATTTTCGGATTCCCGTCGTGTTTTTTTATTTCCCGCTACTAATTTCTAACGAACTTTTTTTTCCGCCAAAAATCTGTAGAACATTTCCTACAGATTTCCGACGGTTTAGGGTTTAAGAGTTTGTTTTTAAGTTTATTTGAGCCTCAATAGCACTAGTTATCATGTAAATCCTAATTTCTATATAATAAAAAATCAAAAAAATGATATTACACTAAATTTTAACAATTCCCAACTTTCGCGAAATGTGAAGAACACAAGTTACTAAAACGTTATGTACTAATACTATCACTTTTGATCGTTTGTAAATTTATGACTATCAATGTTCTTGTAGATCTAATATGAGTTTTTAAAGAATTTTCTAAACATGTGAACGAGGTTGTAATTAAACATATATCGATTGATTTTGAAACCCTAAACCCTATATCGTAAGAAATCCGTCGGAAATTCCTTACGGATATTTACAATTTGCTATTATTTATTTATTTTATGTTGTGATATGAAAGTTGAGTGATGTCATAGTCTGGTGGTATTTCGCGCTGCTTGAGTTTTCCCCATCCCGGATTCGATTAGCTCAAGAAAAAAAAACTGAAAATGCCTTAAGCGTCAACAGGAATTCGTTCCTTCGAATCTTGAATTACTTAAATGCCAACATAAACCACAATCTCTAATTTTTTTTTATATGACACTAATATTATACAAACGCAGTTTAATTTTTTCCTTTTTAATTTTTTCCTTATTTATAAAAGGAAAATAATTAAAATACTGAATTTTTTCCGAAATTTAAATTACACCATTAAATATTAAATTATTATTTTGAAATAGGGTTTTTAAAATCAAATCATTGAATTTGTTCATTTATTAATTAAAACCATATTAAAATATCCTTGCAAATTTCAAAATGTTACACACATGTGAATTTTTAAAAAGTCAAAGAAAAACACAAACGTGAAAGACTCAAACGTTCAATTTCAAAATTACATAGGTAGCCAAACTTTCTTATTCTAAATTTGAGAAGTAGCACAAAGATGCTGAACCAGAATCATCATCATCTAACTCTCCGACCTCGGGTTACGAATATGAGAAAACTATGTTGTCGCCAAAACTAGTAAAATCCACGAAAAAATCGATTGCTTGTGTGTTATGGACAATAATATCACCTATAAATTTTCTTGAAGATTTTTGCATCGCATCCGTCTCAGAGAGTCCACACACTTTCCCCCTCGGGTTAATGGGTGTAACTGTTATCCAAGGATCTTGTTTATTCTTCATACGAGGGAAACAAATGTATGAAACTAGATCTGCTTGTGGCGCTAGGATGAACGGATCGTAGTTTAGAAGTCTTCTTCTGGAATGAACTGATGTGACTCCAAATTTATCAATTCGAACACCGTATCCGACAATCAGATTATAGTAATCGGCAAAGAAGACGATACACCGTAAATCAAACTGTAATACCCGGCCCAAAAGACCCAAACTCGGTCCGTTAACCCAAACCCGCCTAACCTACCCGAAACCCGACCTGATTCCCACCCTAAACCCTACCCCACTTACCTCTCTCTCTCTCGCTCCCATCATAAACAAAAAAAAGAGAAAGAAGATGTTGGAGGCGACAATCGGAGGAAACAAGGAGGAAGAGAGACCGCCAGTGGTGGAGACGGAGGAGGGGACGACGGTGGTGGTGGTCGCGGCGTTGGAGGAAGCGCGGGGAAGCCCAAAGGTCGCGGTGATGGAGAGCGAGGATGGATCCGAGAAGTCGAGGCATTTGACCCATGGCGTTGAGGCGTCGGGGGAAGCTAACGGCGCCGGAGGAGAAGCCGCGGGGCTCGGAAAAAGTGAAGCGTCGTCGGTGGGAGGCGAAACAGTGGTGATCGGGGAAACGGAGCCGCGATCCGTGGGTGTTGAGGCGGAAAACACCGTGATCGTGGGCTCCGGAGGCGTTATGGCGGTGATCGGAGGCTTCGGCGGTGAAGTAGAGTCTCCGGAGTTGATGATTGGCGATGGAAGAGGCGTGACTTGAGCCGGAGACGGTGATGGTGGCTCGTGTTTGGGGAAAACCCTAGGAGACGTGGTGACTTGCGGCGCAAGTCAGTAGGTGTTGGAGGGATTACGGTTTTTGGTTTCTTGGAGAAGGAGGAAACCGCAAAAACCGAACCGAAAAAAAATTCAGTCCAAATCGAGGAGTTAACAAGATCAGGGAATCAAACCAAGGAATCAAATCAAACCGAAGAAGCAACCAGATCAGAGAACCAAACCGGGGGAGATAAACCGAAAGTNCGGAGCTACCATGCATCAATGTTGGGAAGCCAAAGCGGAAGGTTCCCGGAAGCGGTCCAGAGAAGAACCGGTAGAAGCAGAAAAGTCGCTCAAAGCCGCGAAGAAGGCGCTTGCTTCAAGTGCGGTGAACCCGGGCACATGGCGAGAGAGTGTCCACCAGGCGGAGCCTTCGGGAACCGGTGCTGGCGAAAAAGACCAGAACCCGGAAGACGCAGTTCAGGAGCCTTCCACCTCGGTAAGCTTCTAGCTTTCGGAACTTCCATTTTTGGAACTTTCCTAAAATGGCAGGTTTCCATTTTTAGAAAGTTTCCACTTTTGGGAAGTTTCCTTTTTGGGAAAGTTTCTAGTTAGGGCAGGTTTCCCCTTTTAGTAACTTTCCTTTTTAGGAAGTTTCCTTTTAGGGTAGCTACTATTTATAGCAGATTTCTATGAATAGTAGGTTTCCTTTTTATGCAGGATTTTTGATTTAGAGGACTAACTAGTTTTCCTTTCAGGGTTCATCCTCTTCCGAGGGAGGATCTGCTTGGAGTAATCAAGGGGAAGGTTTCGGTTAAGGTGAGAAGGAGGTCGGCGAAGGATCGAGTCGGGGAAGACATAACGTTCCTGAGAATACCAGCGAAGTCCCGGCGATGGGAGTGGAGGTTGTTGACCACGACAGCTATCAGACCATTAGGCTAAGGTGAGGAGTTCCCGCCTTCGTTCTCATTCGTTATTCAGTTAATTTCTCTAGCCTAGGTTTAATTTTAAGCCAGTGTCGAGCTATAAGTCTCGACACGAATAGCTAAGTGTATTATGTATTGTAA
>OVAN01000196.1:0-75828 GCA_900406275.1 Anastatica hierochuntica | reverse complement strand
AGGGAGAAGAACAGACCACTTCCGCCACGAGTGAACCCGGACAGCCGCAAGTGGGATTTTAACCAAGCCTTTGGACAGGCAAAATCCATGCAGTCGCGGAGCTACCGATGTTTCAACTGCAATCGGGTAGGGCACAAGAGAGCCGAATGTCCCTATCCACAGGGGCCAGCCCCAGTAGCCCATCCGGCCAACCCCAGGGGAAATCCGCCAGTAGTTAACCCGCCAGCAGCCAACCGGCCAGCAGCTAACCCACCAGGAGCCGTGCCGCCAGCACCCTGGGTGCGCTGCTGCAACTGTGGTCAGCATGGTCACTACTCCAGGACGTGTACGGAGCCTCGAGCTGAATTGCCGCCGTTGCCGCCGCGTCCGCCTCGCCCGCAGGGCCCAGCACCTCGTGTCTTTGCTGCAGAAATGGCTGAGGAGGAAGAAGGAGAGCCTGAAGCTGCTATCCATGCCGCAGACGACTATGAAGGAGTCGAGCCTATCGCCGGTATGTAGTTCCTCCTTCTGTTCAAATTAGTAGAAGTCCGTGTTGTTGTGAAAAGAGTCAGTCCAGTAGAGAGTCTGAACCTTAGAATAATTAGGACCGCCCTTCTGTAGGAACTGTATTGGTGGGAGGAGAAGCCGCCTATACAATGTTCGATTCCGGGGCGACGAATAGCTTTGTGAGACCACAACTGGTGGAGAGGTGGAATTTCCAAGGCAAGTTCGTCCCGAGGAGTCGCAAAGTCGCAACAGTTGGTAAGGAGAAGATGGGAGCCACTGGAATTCATGCGGAGGTGCCAATTGTCATAGGGGGAAGGGAGTTCGCCGGAAACCTAACTGAGATGGAGATGGGCAGATATGACGTAATCCTAGGAATGGATTGGTTGGATCGTCATAGAGTGGACCTAGACTGCCATCAGGCACAAGTAAGGATTCCCGAAGTTGAGAAGGATGCTGTTTTCCAAGGAGTTTGGATGGGCTCTAGAGTCCCAATCATCTCCATGTTGCGAGCAGAGGAGCTCATAAGAAAGGGAAATGAGGCGTTCATCGCAACAATCACGTTCACTAAGGAAAGTGATTCGGTGGAAATTAAGGAAATTCTTGTGGTAGCTCAATATGAGGACGTATTCGAGTCATTGACAGGACCGCCACCCGAAAGAGGAGATGCTTTCACCATTGAGCTTGAACCGGGAACGACTCCCGTGTCTCGAGCGCCTTATCGTCTGGCACCCGCCGATAGAAATATGCGATAGAAATATAATGCCTCGTATAACGATCTTTGCAATATCTTGCGTGATCTAATTGGTTTTATAATATTCCAACTCAAATATGCAAATATCAAAATTTTACCCAACATTCTCATTTATTCATGGAATATTTAGTTTTTAATAAAGTTATGTTTAATAATTAATGTTTATGAATAATAAATAGCAATTAATTATCAAGCATGAATGTGTTGATTAGAAAAAAAATAATTATGCATGAATAAAAAAAAGTTTCAAATTCCATTGGTTTGTAGATTAATTTGTTTTTATTATGTGTCAACTTCTAAAGGCACTAAAATGCTTATGAGTCATCACATTGGAGAGACATTTGTATTATTATAGTATTAATTAGGCCTCTTTTATAAGTTTTTATTTCTGACAAATGCCTCTTTTATAAGTTGTTTGAGTCATTTTCTCTAAATATAATATATCTCCCAAATATATATCATGACATTAAAAATTGAAGTAAAGCATTGCAATAAATTATTAACTTACAATTTACATTTTTTACTATGCAAATAGTAATAAAATACTTTAAAAAGTAATTTGCGCGTAGCGCGGAGATAACTTCTAGTCTCTGGAAAAATTTTCAAAATGATGGTTATTTATTTGAATAACTTTTTGGGTTATGTGGCCAAATTTTTTTATATTTTAATACGGTTTAATTGGATTTAATTTTTGAGAAATGAAAAAAAAACAAATTAGAGTAAAGAACAATCAGATCTAAAAACCAATATTTATTTAAAATTAAGAGTGGATTTCAATAAAACCCAAAAATAAACTGAAATTGGTATCAAACCAAATTGTCTATATATAATATATTAGATTTTATTTGGAATATCACTAAAAATTTTGAAAAATCAAAACAAAACAGAAGCTGAAATACTAATGGAATTTCTTTTAACATCTATAAATTTTCAAAACTGAGACTCCAATATTTTGAGTGATCGTGTGGGGCTTGCGGCGAATGCCTTTTCTCCCAATACGTAGTCATGACTTTGCAAACATGTTTAACTGTGTAGTTCTCTCAGGATAAGTCACCGAAAAGATAAATATAATTATTTATAGATAACTCAATCAATTCTTTTAAACTCTCCTCCCAAATTTTTATGTTTCCAAGCGTAAACGTGAGTATCACATATATAGACCTAGTCCAATCTTCTATTCATATTTTTTGAAAGAAGAGTATTAATGTACGACGTTTTGTTTCAACCTTCTGAGCTTAGTATCTCTTGTCATTTTTAAATTTTGAATAATGAAATATTGATAAAACTAGCATAAACCACTTGACTACGGTATAAATTACTTAACTTTGATTTCAGATTGATGTTACGACAAGAGATCCCACATCTTCGACTACTTCAATCCAAAATCTCAAGAATGATTTACTCAAAGTTTACCAAAGAGAAGAGAGCTATTGAAAACAGAGGAGCCGAAATAGAGGCTCAAAGAGGGTGATCGAAATACGAAGTTCTTTCATGCTACAACAAAGAATCGAATTGCGCGGAACAGATTTATTTCAATACACGAGATTGACGGGGAGAAGATTCAAGGAAAAGAACATATCGAAAAAGAGGCAGAAATGTTTTATACAGAATTATTTTCTTCGTTCGTTGTGAGTGATGAACAAAATACCTTGCAAGTCGTAAGACAGCTAATTACTGCGGAGATGAATCATGGACTAGTAAAGAAAGTGTCCTTGGAGGAGATTACAACTCTGTTCACTCGACGAGGGCGATGAAAGTGTCGGGGCTAGATGATTTTATAGATGATTTTATAGCAATAATTTTTTAAGAGTGTTAGGAAATAGTCTTACCTGCCACTGTCCAAGAGGTAGATAATTTCTTTCGTACAATAAAATTTCCTCAAGGAATTAACCATACTCACCTTTGTCTCATCCCCAAGATACATATCCCATTAACCATGAAGGATTTTCGGCCTATCAGTTTGTGTATCGTGATCTATAAAGTAATCTCCAAAATTTTAGTAAGTCGTCTCAAGACAATCCTACCTCATATTGTAACCGAAAATCAAGTTGCATTTATACCCGGAAGATACATAACCGACAACGTCATGATCGCCCATGAAATTCTTCACTCCTTCAAGATAAGGAAAATGTGTTCCACGTCGTACATGGTTATAAATACTGATATAAGTAAAGCATATGATCGTCTTGAATGGAAATTCGTGGAAGAGGTCATGAAGAGGAAAGATTTCTTTGAAATCTGGATCAAATAGGTCATGAGCTGCGTAACATCTCTATCTTTTTCGGCATTGATTAATGGATGTCCATTTGGGGAATTTAAAGCTTCACATGGGTTACATTAAGGGGATCCGCTATCTACATATTTGTTCATACTGTGCTCGGATGTACTTAGCTTAATGCTAAAGGATGCAAAGCGTGCTAACAACATTGAAGAGATCAAAGTCAGAAAGCATGGACCGAGAATATCACATTTAATGTTTGTCGACGATTCACTTTTCTTTGTTAAAGCGGACCACCAAATGCCTCAAATTTAAAGCAAATTTTCGAAGCATATGAGTCGATCTCTAGCCAATAAATAAGTTTGGGAAAATCGTCAAATACCTTTGTCCAGAAAGTCTTCGAACACACTCGCCATCACATTAAGCAGATGCTATGAATTCCAAATTTCGACGGATGTGAAAAATACTTGGGTTTTCTTGAATAGTTCGGAAGAAAGAAGAAGGAGATGTTTAGCTTTATTAAAGAATATGTGGAGAATAGGATAAATGGGTGGCAAACGAAATTTCTTTCAACATCCGGAAAAGAAATGCTAATCAAGAGCGTAGCCTATGTGATGCCCGTGTATTCCATAATTTGTTTTCAACTCCCAATTGAGCTATGTCATGAAATTAAGGGAATGTTGACCAAGTTTGGTTGGGGTTCAACTAATGAAAGACAGAAAATGCATTGGGTTTCATGGAAGAGATTATTCACAACGAAAAATGAGAGTGGTCTTGGTTTCAGAGATCTACATAAGTTTAATTAAGCACTACTTGCCAATCACGCATGGAAGATCATACAAAGACCATAAAGTCTCGTACATCAATTGCTCAAAGAACGATAATTCTGAAAACAAAGCATGTTACACACAACTTCAGGAACGCAAGCTTCGTTTGGGTGGAGACCTTTGGTATTTGGGTGTGAACTCTTACGGGAAGGCTTTCATATCAGTATTAAGTATGACTCACAAAATTTGATTAGGAAAGATCATTGGAAACCCATAAATTCGCCACGGCCTGCTCGTACACTCCCTCAAATTAGACCGGACCTTCATGTAGATAACTTAATCGATAAAACTACAAGACAATGGGATGAAGAATCTTTGAAATCCATGGTCGATTCTTCGGATTATCATCTCATCAGGAAGCTTTTCTTATCTCCAAACCTCTCACATGACTCGGTAATATGGAGATATACGAAAGATGGTATTTATTCTGTGAAATCGAGTTATTGGCTTCAAACGAAACTAGGTCAAGACAATGGGGATCCAGCGGCGCCTCTGGCAACAAAACCTTACATCGCTACATCTATATGGCAATTACATATTACCCCAAAACTAAAGCACTTTCTTTGGCAAATTGGTTTAAAGACGATTGCAATCTCTTCAAACCTGAGACGTCGTCATGTCTAGGTGGATCCCTGGTGTAGTAGATGTTGCAATATAGAAGAAAAGGAAGAACATATCTTCTCCTCCTGTGAATTCGCAAAAGCAACATGGAGAAAAGCTGGTACGATGATGGATGTAATTGGCGATGGAGCTGTCTCTTTTGATGATAAGCTTACGGTGTTGTTTACTTTACATCGAGATAAATCACTATCATATCTTTTAAAAATACTTCCTTTCTACATAATTTGGCGGCTACATAAGATTCAGAATAACTTGTTTTCCAATACGGTGACCATTGATGTAAATGATACTTTGCAGAGAGCGATGGAAGATGTCAAAGAATGACTCCTAGTGAATTCGAGATCTTCAAAAAACGATCACAACTATGTCTTCTCCACACATGGACGTCCAAAGAAGTGGACAAAGCCGACAGTGGGATGGACAAATATAACTATGATGTTCCCACCATAATGGAAATAGAGCATCTGGTCTTGGGTAGATTATACGCAATTGGGCGGATGAATTCTCCAAGTGTGGCCACGGTAAATTCGAAGGGAGGCAGACTGTTGAGGAAGGCGAACTCTTGGCGTTGTTATGGGCTATACGATGCGTGTGGTCGTATGGGTATCGGCATGTAGTATTTGAAGGTGACAATCAAACAATTGTGCAAGTGATTAATAACAACACTTCCAACTTAATATTGAAGCAGATAGTACACACTATCAGGAGATGGAGAAACATATTCGTGGATGTTAAGTTTACATATAGGCTCGAAGTGCGAATTAATGTGTGGATTCCCTAGCTCGCAAGCTACTGTTGAACCTGCTCAATGAGGATTGTATCACAATTGTCCTTTATTTATACTTGCTGTTGTAAAGAGATAATTATTGATCCAATGCATAACTTTAAAAAAAACCATTTATTTTATTGTAGAAAATTATGACACTATACTTATTTTTGGATAATCAGACATGGAACCATAAAATATATAAAAAATTGTATATAACAGGGCAAAAAACTAAAATTGTCAGTAAGCTTGGTAATTAACTATATGATTTTAAAGAATAACTAGAGTTTCATCTGCGCGATTGCGCGGGTGTTGTTTTTAATTTGTATGTATTCAGTTTTTGATTGATCATGTTTAAATTTTTTGAATATCGGGTTCGGGATATTTTTCTATTTCAAATTTTGGATTCGGATTCAAATTCAGAATTATTAAATTTTTCAGTTATTTCGAATTTCGGGTTCAAATTTAAGTTTGGGATTAACCGTAATTAAAATACAATGACACTTTACGTAATATTCCCGGTACAATAACGTTAATTTATAAATGGTACTTCAAACTTAATAATATAGATATATAACACCTAAAGTTAGTGAATAATTGTTTTTTACTAATTTACCAATTTTTTAGTTTTCTTCTTAGTGTAATTTCAATTTTTATTTATTTAGGAAAATAATAAATTACAATTGCTTTTTTAAAAAAAACTCAGATGCTAAATTTTCTTTTTTTATCTCGAAATTTAGGATCCGATTCAAGTTCAGAATTATTATTTTTCAGTTATTTCGAATTTCGGGTCTAAATTTAAGTTTGGGATTTTTCGTAATGAAAATGCAATCATAGTTTACGTAATATCCCACGATACAAAGTTAATTTTATAATGGTAATTTAAATTTAATAAGATAGATATATAACATCTAAAGTTAGTGAATCAACTTTTTACTAATTTACCAATTTTTTAGTTTTTTAGGACAATTTATTAGGAGAATTATAAATTATAATTTCTTTTTTTAAAAAAAATTCAGATGACTAAATTTCATTTTTATAGTTTATAAAAATTATTTTTATAATTTTTATAGCTTTATAAATTTTCATTTTATGTTTTTTTTTATTTTTGTAACAAATTTTATTTTGAAAATATTAATATTGGAAGATTATTTAAAAAATCTATAGCTAATGAAATTTATAAAGAACTAAAATAATAACCAATTTCCAAGCAACCCACATGCTATAACTTTTTTTAAACCATTGTATTTGAAAAAAAGTTTAGGATATTGATAATGAAAACTTATTTTAGTTTGTTTGGATGCTAAATTTTGGGAATATTGTTGAATATATATAGAAGTTATATTAGTTATAATTAGGATGAATGTTAAAAACATAAATATTATTAATAAATTTGTTAGGACCAATGGCATTTTGCATAATATACCACGTCGTATCTAGGTTATTTTTAAAAGATACATCTCTTTTAATATAATAGACTAGAGTTATTTAAATTTTTCTATATACTTTTTACGATTGATCATGTTTTCATTATTTGTAAGTTATATTGGATGCTCATATCCGTTTTCAGTATCGGAATAATCAAATTGATATATTAGATGAGTCATTTGTCATTTGATAAATTTATGCAAAGCTTACTATTGATTATGTATATGGATCTATTTTTAAATACCCATGTTTCATAGGTTAGAATATAATATGTTTTTACTTTAATATGAGTAAACTAAAATTTATTAATACTAATTTCAATATTTCCTCTTATAATATTTAATTTTAAAAGTAAATTTATTTGAAAATATAAGTTTGTGTTATTTTTATGACAAAAAAATTTGTGTTATTTTATACACATAATCTATATGATAATAAATAATGAATTAACTTATTTAATTACATTTATCTTTTAGTTTAATAATTTTGATTATACAATATATAACGAGAATTTCTTTATTTTCATTTTAAATTTAAAATTTTCAGAATATTAATTATAATTATGTTTTAACAATCTTTACATATTTAATGTTTAAAATGTAAAATGAAAATAGTTTATGAGATTTTTGGCAATTAAGAAAATATATAATTATAAGCCAAATAAAAGATATGAAAAGATATTATGACTTGTTAAATTTTAATTAGTTAATCAGAATTTATTTGATATTTTATCCTTAAATATATATATTAACTTCCAATGACATATTATGTAAATTACACATAAAATAGAAATTTATTTTAAAAAGTACTTCTATTTTAATAGTAAGATTTAATTATAGCTTCCTATAGTTACCAAATAATAAAAGAGTGCCAACAAAATTTGTGATAATATTTAAAATTTTAATTGTTACATAGAAATGCAAAACCATTAAAAGCCCAATGAAAAGAAGTTGGGCTCGAAATCATATTTGTAAACTAAGCTCAGATAGACCCTTTGAACCATCGTCGCCACAATTTCTCTGAGACTTCGATTTTGACAGCAGTAAGACCATCTCTATTGGTTTACTTTATTTTTTACTCTAAAAATAGAATATGAATTTGTTCCAATGGTTCACTCTATTTTTTACTCTAAAAATGAATATTCCAAATATATTCTATTTCCTTTTTGTTTACTAATTTATTATACAATCCACAACTTTAAAATATTTAAATTTTACCCATTTATTTTATTTTTTGATAACTATCCATTAAAATTACAAAATTATTAAAACTAAACATATATTTTAATGATTTTAGTGGATCGGGAAACGATCTACCGGATTATTAAATCATAATTTCGTGTTATGATAAGTTTCTCTAATTATTATTTCGAGTCTTTTGTTTTTTTGTATTTTCAATCTATCATGTTATTGTATTTTCTAATTTAATATATGTCATTAGTGTATTAAAAAATTTTAGCTAATTTGATAATTAATTTTCGCTTGGGTAATTTTATTTAAAAGTGGAAATATATAATAAATAATAATTTTATTGGATAAAAATTGAAAACATATAAAACTTAATGCTTACTTTGTAAATAAAAAAAGTTCTACCAGAAATGAATAGTGTTATTCTATATTTGAGGTAATACTATTTATTTCTAATAAGATATAGAGTACCATTCGAGATGCTGTAAACGAGTTTTACACCGGCTAGGAGAGAGAATCTTCTCTGTTCAGCGCCACGATTTCTTTCCTGATCTTCTGCTCCCAAGTATCGAAATCTTTATCATTAGCTTTGATCATGTGTTGTTTTGATTGTGTATTTTGGTTTCATCCTTGGGATTTAGTTAGTCTCGAAAAAATTTGATTCAGAATTCTTCTTCTATATCCGTTTGTTTTCTAAAGGATTGTTTTGTTAAATGTTGAATCTGGGTATAGTCTTTGTGTTCATCTAGCTCTTGAAGTACTTTTGATAACATTCAACAATTCAGAAAACACTTTCTGTATCTTTTAGTTCGTTTATCAATGTTAAAGCAATCATTTATGTTTGCTTTTGGTTTCTACATATTTTGTTTCATATAATTGAAGATCTTGATAATACTATACAAGACATATATATTTTTGTTATGTGTCTTTGTTGAAACCGTCGATGTGAAGAAGCTTTGTTGAGAAATATTTGTTGCATTATGTGTTTCTTGTCTTCCAGGTCGGTCAACTTCGTTTTTATGGGCGATTTCACCATTCAGATTAGTTCGAAGCTGATCAATCAGTTAGCTGAATACGACGATCAGCCAAAGAAGAAGGGGAAGAAAACCAAACCTAAACTCTCACCACATAGCAAGGCCAATCAAGCGAAAATACTCCAGGATGCAAAGAAACCGAGTCCAATGGCAGAATTACTGACGCAAACACTGTTTTTCTTCCCAGTACCACAACAAGCAGTAGTAATCGCGGAGTTGCAATCGATAAAGTCTGTTCTGAAAGAGAGGGAGAAGCTTGTTGACAAGGTGGAGAAACAAGAGAAAAGAATGTTCATGAAGTAACAGAGAGAGCCAAGGATCTGAGGGAGAAAGAGTTCAAGATCCCTGAACCAAAACCAATGTCTTGTTCTTCGGATCATGATGCGTGGATGAATTGCTACAAAGATAACTCCGACAGCCCTCTGAAATGTAGCGATTTGGTCAGGAGTTTTCAGGATTGTGCACGCCGGTTCAGACAGCAAGTGAGTTCTGAGGGAAAAGTAGAGATGTAAAAATGTTGAGAAAGCCTTTTTGAGATGAGAATGAATATGTTTTTTTTTGCTTTCTGAGATTCTTATGAATGATGAATGAAGTTGTTTCCTTTTTATTATATGAAGCAAGAAGGATAACAAATTATCAGAATCTATGATTATTATTATTATTATTATTATTCAGATCAAACATTCAAAACTGTGTTCTTGATTGACAAATCTTTGGTTTATCATAATAGTATCTACTTTTCTCATGAACAGAGATTTTTTTGTGTCGACCCGTTTTTTTGAAAAACATTTTTTACTGTATGAATGTTATCAGAGGAGGGGTTGGGATTCCGTTTAGATATCTTGGGCTTTGGGAATGAGGAGTGTACCTCACTAGTATTTCTATATTTCAAATCAGTTCAGTTCGATCTTTTCGAATTCAGATTTTTCTTTATAACACTTGCATTTCTATTACTTTGATCTCAAAATGTCCAAATGTAGTGAGCTTGTTATACAATCTAGAACAAAGTAATGAAAAAAAATTCAGTGGTATTCAACAATTGATTTTGCACCAGCTTATCCGTGACTTGATTGTTTCTTCTTGGCGTCCAACGGAATATGATGGAGTGAAACTTCCGTGCCCACCATTGTAGTTCACGAATCCAATTTGCAGCAATGAATCTTGTTCTTTTGTTCTGCATAATCTCATTAACCTTTGTACTATCACCTTCCATAATGACATGGCGGTAACCTTGTGTCCAAAGATTTTGCAACGATAATAGCAGACTATGTAACTCCGATTCTAGAGACGATTGAACTCGCCGACATGTAGCTTGCCCTACACATAAGAATATGCCAATATTATCTCTTATTACCCACCCTGCAACGACATTGGTTTGAGCATTACGAAACCCACCATCGTAGTTACATTTTATGTAACCCATTTCTGGTTTCTCCCATGTCGAATCCTGCCTTTGGTCTATTTCTTGTCGGTTTGCTCTGCTTAGCTGTTCTTCCTCGCTATTTTGTTGTATCCATTCCTCCATCTCTTCTCTTGCCAATCGTAATGTTTTCCTCCAACTAGTTTCATTTTGTTCAAAGACCAACTTATTTCTACTCTTCCAAATTTGCCATAAAACCATGAAGGGAAGAGCTTTATGCACTTCCATCACACCTTGAGTTTGACTATTCTCTAACATTTCCATCAATCGATTATCCAACGACTTACTTGGATCAATGAGTGTCGATATTCTAACGTCAATAGCCTCCCAAATGTGTCGAGCATAGGAACAAGTGAAGAACAAATGCTCTGTTGTTTCTGATTCCATTGAGCAATGTACACAGTAATCATCTCTAATAGTGTGTCTTCTCTGTAGCTCATGTTGAATGGCCAAGGCTCTTGAACATAATCTCCAAAGGAAAACCTTTATCTTTAGAGAAACTTTAAGCTTCCAAAGTCTGTCTTTGGTAGCAATAAGGCCAGGGACACGATATGGCTCCTCTTCATCCAAATGTAAAGCCACTCAATACCCCGATTTTACAGTGTAGTGTCCATTCTCTATGTAATGCCACCTAAGAAATCATCACAAGAACGTGCTGAAATGATCATATTGAGTACAGATCTGGGATCCAGGGGTCCAACCAAATTGAGGTATTGTCACCATTCCCTATCAATACTCTACAAGCTTTTTTTTTTATCAAAGCTTGTCCATGTAATAGAGATTTCCACCCATAGCTTGGATTTTTGCCCCTTGTTGCATTCAAAATATGACTTGTGGAGAAATATCTTTCCTTCATAGTTTTTTTTAGTAAACTTCTAGGTCTTTCCATCATACTCCATATTTGTTTTGCTAACAAGGCATCATTAAACTTATAAATGTCTCTGAAACCAATACCTCCTTCTTTATTAGGCGTGCTCATTTTCTTCTATGAAACCCAATGCATCCTTTTAGCATCTTGAAACTCGTTCCACCAAAACTTAGATATAATAAGCTTCAATCTCTTCACATGTAGCTTTCAGGAGTTTAAAATAATTCATCGTATAAACCGACATTGCCATCACGATGGATTTGAGGAGTACTTCCTTCCCTCCTTGGGATAAAATCTTATTGTTCCATCCTGTTATTCCATTTCGAACCTTCTCTGTTATGTACCAAAACAAATCCACCTTCTTCCTACCAAATCTTTTTGGTAACCCTAGATACTTGGTGCATCCTCCGTCATTAAAAATTTGTAGATGTCTTCGTATTCTGGTCTTATTGATCTCCGCTACTTTGCTACCAAAAGTTATAGCCGACTTTCGTGTGTTAATTCACTACCCTGAAGCTTGTTCATATTGATAGAGAATCTCCTTTATAGCTTTACAAGATTTGTAGTTTGCATTGCAGAAAAACAACGAGTCATCTGTAAAAAGGAGATGTGTAATCGCAGGGCTTGAATTACTAGTGTCTCCTCTCTGTTCTGTTTTTTTGTAACATGTGGGATAGGACTTTTGCACAGAGGATAAATAAATAAGGTGACAACAGATCTCCTTGGCGAATTCCCTATTCAGGTTGTATATGACCCTTTGGCGGCACCATTGATGTTTACTAAATAAGTCACTGTTCTGATACATATCATAACCCATTCAATCCATTTCATTGAGAATCCCATCCTGATCATCATCATCATTCGAATAAAATCCCATTCCAATCTGTCCTAGGCTTTCGTTATATTTATCTTTATAGCCATGAAGGATTTTGAGCAGCTTTTGCGCACCTTAAGCGCGTAAAGGATTTCATGAGCTATGAGCATATTATCCGTAATGTATCTCCCAGGAATAAAGGCAGCTTGCTCGTCTGAGATAATACTTGAGAGATGCTTCTTTAAACGGGTAACAAGGATCTTAGGAATTATTTTATAACTTACGTTACAAAGCGCGATGGGCGTGAAATCGCTCATCATCTTTGGACTCTCTGTTTTAGGTATAAGACAAAGTTTTGTGTTGTTGTGTTCAGTATTGAGTGAACCATCCACAAAAAAACTTTTTCACCTCATCGATCACTTCTCCCTTAATCTCCTCCCAAAATTTTTGATAAAATGCTCCAGTGAACCCACCAGGACCCGGTGCTTGCGTCGCCCCAATCGCAAAGACAGCCTTTGATATATCTTCCTCTGTTATACTTCTTGTCAAGTCTTCATTTATAGCCGGAGAAACTATTGTGGCAAATCCATTGAAAATGTGGAAGTGATTGTTTAGAGAAGTCAATTCACTCTTGTACTGTTTTGTAAAGAAGTTTTCTGCAACTTCAACTACTTTGTCATCACCTCTTTCTTCCAATCTATCATCATCCAATATGATGTGAATTCTTTTCTTTGAGGTTCTCTTCTTAGCAGAGTGGAAGAAGTATTTTGTGTTTCGATCGCCACATTTTAGCCAGATATTACAGCTTTTGTTCTTCCAAAAGACTTCCTCCTTATCATATGCCGAATTCAGTGAGGCCCTTAGCATATCCACAGCTGCTTCTTGTTCGATAGCTGCTTGTAACTTATGTTTCAGCATTTGAATCTCTTCCTTGGTATTGGTTCGATGTTTGCGTTTCCATTTTGATATCTCACAACGGCATTTTTTCAATCTTGTTGTAAGTTCCACTTCGTAGTGTCTTCCTTTTTTCCATCCATGAACAACCGCATCTTTGAATTCTTCATTGCGCACATATCTATTATCATAGATGAATTGTCGACACTTAACTTCCTCCTCGTGGTCAAATGTTGTAATAACTGGTAGGTGATCCGATATCATGATCTTAAGAAATTCCGCATGAGAGTTGGGATATTGCTGAAGCCATTCCGACTTAATCGTTGATCTATCGAGGCAACACTAAACATGGTGAGATTATCGTGTACCAGCCCAAGAAAATTTGTTTCCCACATACGGAAAGTCGTTGAAGTCACATTGTTGCATCATCTTTCCAAAATGTACGAAGCTCCTTTCAGGTCTAAGATTACCACCAATTTTCTCTTCATTGCCACGGATCTCATTAAAATCACCAATAGCCATCCACGACCCTCTTTTATGAAGAGCAAAATGTTCAAGTTGTTCCCAAACATAGTGTTTTAGAGAAGAGTCAGGTTGACCATACACACAAGACAAATTAAAGAGATTTCCATTAACTTGAAAGGAGCAGTCTACAATATTAGGAGATTGAAAGAAAACTGAAAAAGAAGCAGAACTTTTCCACATAACTACAATGCCGCCACTTAATCGCGATGGAGGAACCGTTATACATCTTTTAAACCCAAGATCTCGGCTCACTCCTTTGACATAACTATCTTGTTGTTTTGTTTCCATTAGGCAGATGATATCCGGGAGATATTTTTGGTTTATCTCCTTTAGATGTCGAACTGTAAGGTCATTGCCTAGTGCTTGACAGTTACAACAGGTTGTCCTCATAGCGAACATGGTGGTTTCCGGACCACCGCGCCTTCGTCTCAATTATCATTGTCTCTCGCTCCACTGCCTTCTCCTCTCTCCTGAAATCGCATTCTGCGTTCAAAATCAATCAGGTTTTCAAAAAAATTACGCTTAAGAGATGCTCGACGGTGATCACCATTGGTTTCTGAATAGGTTGCATATAGGTGCATCAAATTCTCCATATCATCTTCTTCAGTTCTCATAATCGCCTTGCCCTTCAGATCTACTTCTTCAACAGTGTTCATGTTGGATCTCACACGCCAGTGGTATAAGCATTAGTGACGCTATTCTCAGATATTATGGCTCTCATGATCTGAGGAGTAGCTATATCGCTTTCCACCTTTTGCTCTGTATCTTCGTTTCAAATATCTGCAACGCTGACTTGATTATCCCCATCATGTTTTGCAACTCTGTCGGCACCCACTAAGTCAGCTTCCATGGGTTCAGCATTAAGAATGTTACATTTCGGTACATGATTCCCTTGTCCCTCTCCGTTCTCTTCCTCAGGATTAATTTAACGTATTATGACCCCTGGATTTGCCCTGTGATGTCTCTGTTGAAAGTCCTCAGGTCCATCATCATTGTTATCATCCATGTGTTCTTCACCTCCATTCTAAACCAGGCACGTACCACAGTTGTGCGTGAGCATCCCACAAACTTCGCAGAAGCCACGAAGACGCTCGTAGCGGAAGGTCAATAATGTGTTAACACCAAGTGAGAATTGAATGTTTCTCTGAAACTGCAGTGGTTGAGTAATTTCCCCGTCAACTCTGATCTGAACAAATTCTACTCTTCCTACCGCATTGATATCATATTCGATCCCTAGCAGTTGGCCCATGGCTTTTCCGATATGAGCAATGACCTCTCTGTTCAGAAACTGAAAAGGGATTCCCCTAACTTGAATCCAAAAAGCAATGCAGTTCATTTCGAGGGGATTGAAGAGTGGAGTCCTTCTTTCAATTACCAACATTCAATCGAAAAAGGCCCATGGGCCTCGCTGCAACACCGTCGACATTAACTCCTTTGAGGGTAAGATAAACTGGAATCTCCTCCCTTCAACGATACGACCATGGATAAGACCTTTCATGCCCAAATCCTTGGAAGGTTCACAATGATTGACTGGAAATTTTTCTTTCTCGGCATCATTGGCCTCCCAATAAGAACAAACCGGTTCTCTACCGCGGCTTGGTTCACCACATCCGCCGGCTATTCAAAGGGTTCATCATCTACCCCTAAATCAAGGTCTTGAACGACTCTCCTTAAGTTTTCCGCCATTGCAGTGTGTCGAAAGAAGAATCGAGAAATAAATTGGAGTAACTTTTTTTGTTTGCAGATGTTAAGAAGATAAAAGCGTATCTTTTATTCTTTATAATTGTCAATTCGAATCAAGTATCTTTTAACTGCATCACAATGTTCTTCCATCATTGGGATAACCGCCGACCCATGAAGCCACTCCCAGAGAAGCCCACACTTAATCGCCATTAAAATCGGCGTTTGCACAAATTTAATATGTCTTTTATATGCTTAAAATATTTTACAGATATTAGTATTTTCGAATTCATATTCTTTAAATATAGATTTTATGCGGATATATGATTTTATCAAGTAAATTCAATAATTTCACTCAGATAACTCATTAAATATGTGAACTTGCCTAAAAATATTAGAAAATTCAAAAAAAACCTTTGTACACAATATATAAACTTGGATAATGTAAGATGAGACACTAAAAAAATACACGAAGTTAAATATTTTAGTGACTTATTTAAATTTCAAATATTTATTTTCGAAAATTCATTTGAATTTTCATATATTCTTGGATGTTTATTCTGGTTTCGGATTCCAAACAAACTAGAATAATACCAGATATTGGAACTACTATACAATGAGATCTTTTTCTCTTTTTTTGTGCATAACCATACAACGAGATCTTTTCAGTTATTTTTACGGATGAGATATTGGGTCCATTCGGATATAAGGTTCCATTTTTCTTCTGCCCGTTCCCGAGTGTATACGTTTAAGAAATTGTATTTCACGATACTGACAAAACAAATATTTCTTGTTTGTGTTCTTTGAAGGTCGTGATATTTTGTCTATCAATCCATCTTCTACACAAACTCTCTTTTCTTGAATGGGTCCAAGAAGACCTTTTTTTTAATGGCTCAAAATTTTGGAGAAATTTGGGTCCACTGAGAGAAATTTTCATCAAAAATGACTACAAACGTATCCCCTCAAATGTTATCATTTCCATATTTGCTTTCTCTATCACAATATTATTAATCTATTATATATATACAACACTAGCTTTGTTAATCTCATCATTTTCTGTCAAAAAATATGTCTCCGATGTCAAACCTTTTTGCCGACAACACATTCAATCTCACTTCCTATGCAATAATCATTCTCACCGCCATCTTCACTTTTCTATGGTATCGCTCCAAACGTTCGCCGCAACCGCCTCTGCCGCCTGGACCGAGAGGGCTTCCTATTGTCGGAAACCTCCCGTTTCTTGACCTGGACCTTCATACTTACTTCACAAACCTCGCTCAAACTCATGGTTCAATCTTTAAACTCAATCTTGGCTCAAAACTAACCGTTGTGGTCAACTCTCCATCGCTGGCTCGAGAGATCTTGAAAGACCAAGATATCAATTTCTCAAACCATGACGTCCCCATCACGGCTCGAACCATTACCTACGGCGGTCTCGACATTGTCTGGTTACCATACGGTGCCGAATGGAGAATGCTTAGAAAAATTTGTGTTCTCAAGCTTCTTAGCCGCAAAACTTTGGATTCTTTCTATGAGCTACGACGCAAAGAAATCCGAGAAAGAACGCGGTTTTTATACGAGCAAGGTCAAGAAGAAAGGCCCGTGAACGTTGGAGATCAGTTGTTCTTGACGATGATGAATCTAACGATGAATATGTTATGGGGAGGTTCGGTGAAAGCAGAGGAGATGGAGAGTGTTGGAACAGAGTTTAAAGGAGTTATTTCTGAGATAACTAGGCTTTTGGGTGAGCCTAATGTTTCGGATTTCTTTCCGTGGTTAGCGAGATTCGATCCTCAAGGGCTTGTGAAGAAGTCGAGAGTGTGTGCTCGAGAGCTCGATGCTATATTCGATCGAGCCATCCAGCACATGCTACGGCTAAGAAGAGGGGATAATGATGAATGCAAAGACTTTTTGCAACACTTGATGAAGTTGAAGGACGAACAAAGTGACTCGGAAGTTCCCATTACGGTTAATCATGTCAAAGCCGTACTCATGGTAATTCATGGTTTCAGTTTCATATTTTTAGGATGGGAAGATTGCCTATTTCATTAACAAGTGTTGCGGGATCGATATATGGAAATCCTGATAAGTCATGTGGAATGCCAAAATTGTAGTCATTTCAAAATTTAGATAGCTAAGAGTGTGTAGGTAAGACTAATCTTCGATAGAAGATCCTTAAACTACATTACTAAATAAGAAGAGAGAATAGTTCTTCATGGATAAGATATCACAAAGCCGGAATCATTTCCACTACTAAGATGGCTATGTGGATTAGTCTATAAGATTTTCTGATAAAAATACACAAAAAGACATATGTTACAAATTTACATGAGAGTGCTTTGATCAATTTTTTGTTACATGTATGTGAAGGATATGGTGGTTGGTGGTACTGATACATCGACAAACACGATAGAGTTTGCGATGGCCGAGCTTATAAGCAAACCAGAATTGATGAAGAGAGCGCAGCAAGAGCTAGACGAAGTTGTAGGAAAAGACAACATTGTTGAAGAATCACACATCACTAGACTCCCTTACATATTAGCCATAATGAAAGAAACACTTAGACTTCACCCAACCATTCCTCTATTAGTCCCTCACCGTCCGGCTGAAACCGCGGTTGTGGGTGGATACACCGTCCCTAAAGACAGTAAGATCTTCATCAATGTTTGGTGTATACACAGAGACCCTAACGTGTGGGAGAATCCAACTGAGTTTCGTCCTGAGAGGTTTCTTGATAACAAGTCTTGTGATTTCGCTGGAACTGATTACAGCTTTCTTCCGTTTGGATCTGGCCGGAGAATTTGCGCCGGTGTAGCACTCGCGGAGAGGATGGTTTTGTATACTCTGGCGACGCTATTGCATTCTTTCGACTGGAAGATTCCGGAAGGACATGTGTTGGATTTGGAAGAGAAGTTTGGGATTGTCTTGAAGCTCAAGACTCCTCTTGTTGCCTTGCCCGTTCCGAGATTGCCAAGTTCGGATCTTTATCTATAGAAACTAAAGTTGTTATCTTTGCCAATTCTTGTATTATCCAGAAATAAAATATAATATTGGGGTTTTAGATGTAAAGTACAATGTTTATTTGAAGTTTTCGAGCGTCGTATAAGTTTTACAATGAAATCAAACATGTGTACTATATCAGAGTACTTATCATTATTCCTAGATAAATATGAATTTTCGTTCATAATTAAGCATGATGGGTGTGAATATGACCACTTATCAAAAATTTTATAATAAAAGTTAACGTTATTTTCTATAGACTAACCTCCGGAAATCTTACATGTTTTATTTTCTATCCAAATAAAATTACATTTACTTCTTTTGTAATTTAAACCAATAATGTACACTTGTTATTATTTTATGCGTAACAACACTATTGTTGAACGAAGTCGGGGGATGGCCGTTTGAAAGGAAAATCACATTTCTGTAGGAAATCACATTTTTAATGGGAAATTTGCGGTTCTGATCGAAAATTGTAGATTTGGTGGAAAGTTTACGCTTTTAAAAAAAATTGTAGTTTTAACAAAAATACGTAGTTATTGATAAGGAAAGAAGATTATATCAAAGTATATTAGTAAAGTTGTATATTCTGTAATTACTTCTATCTTGATTTTCTCTTTACTACAACTCTATATAATGTAAAACAATACTCTCATAATAATATAACATTCATATTCTATATGGTATCAGAGCCTGATCCTATCTAAAACCTAAATTTTTCTTTCACGCAGCCTCTTATTTTCCCATCTTCCCTTGCTGCCATGGCTTCTTCTTCTGATGCTACCAACACTGTCGAAACTATCATAACCCCCTCCACCACTTCCAGTATCCTGAACATCAATATGTCCAATGTTTCTAAGTTGACAGCTACAAATTATCTAATGTGGAGCCTTCAAGTCCGAGCCTTACTTGATGGTTATGGCTTGGTCGGCCATATTGACGGATCTACTCCTGCCCCTCTACAAACTGTTACCGTCAATGGTGAGCTCACACTCAATCCTGACTACACTACCTGGAAACGCCAAGATCAACTTATCTATAGTGCTCTCCTTGGTGCTCTATCTGTTACTGTCCAACCAATTGTCTCGCGTGCGGCTACTGCTTTGCAAGTTTGGAACACACTGTCTTCCACTTATGCTAAACCAACCCGCGGCCACATCAAACAACTGAAACTTCA
Source organism: Anastatica hierochuntica (assembly GCA_900406275.1). Taxonomy (NCBI): domain Eukaryota; kingdom Viridiplantae; phylum Streptophyta; class Magnoliopsida; order Brassicales; family Brassicaceae; genus Anastatica; species Anastatica hierochuntica. The sequence continues at coordinate 56,132 of OVAN01000196.1, read as the reverse complement.
ACTAAAGAATTGGAAGAAAGACAACAAAACCATTGATGCTTACCTCCAAGGCCATATTACTCGCCTCGATCAACTTGCTATTCTCGGGAAAGCTGTTGATCATGAAGACCAAATCGATCTCATCCTTGACGGTCTTCCTGCAGAATACAAAGCGATTGTGGATCAAATTGAAGGCCGGGATACACCACCCACCATCACAGAATTACATTAGAAGTTATTGAATCATGAGGCCAAACTACAAGCTCAAGCTGAACCCCCGTTGTCTAATGTACCTGTCACTGCTAATGTTGCTCAGCAGCGTTCATACTCCAACCACAACTACAACCGTTAACGCAACAACAACAATCCCCGACCCAATATGCCCCAATGGTCTCAATCCAGGTCCGATCAGCGTACTCCTAAACCTTATTTGGGACGTTATCAGATCTGTTCCGTCCAAGGTCACAGCGCCAAGCGCTGTCCGCGGCTGCTGTCCTATCAATCTTCCTCCAGTCCTGCGCCTCAATCACCATTCCGACCTTGGAACCCCCGAGCAAACCTGGTTGTTGGTACACCACAAACAACAGAAAGTTGGTTAGTCGATAGTGGTGCAGCGCACCACTTAACTTTGGATCTTCAAAACCTATCATTACATCAACCATACCATGGCAATGAGGATGTCATGATAGCTGATGGTACCAGTCTTTCGATATCACACACCGGTTCTATTTCCTTACCTTCTAATACTCGCCCACTACAACTCAATAAAGTCTTATGTGTTCCTAATCTCAGCAAGAATCTGATCTCGGTTTACCGGTTGTGTAATTCTAATCAAGTTTCTGTTGAATTTTCCCCTGCGTCTTTCCAGGTGAAGGATCTCAGCACGGGGGACCTATTACACCAAGGCAAAACTAAGGATGAACTCTATGAGTGGCCTATTACAAGTCATCAACCTACTGCTCTTTTTACATCTCCTACCTCTAAAACATCTTTGACATCGTGGCATTCCAGACTCGGACATCCATCTCTTGCTATTTTACACTCTACCATTTCTCAAAACAATCTGCCTCTTTCTACTCCTTCTCAAAAACTACTACCCTGTTCTCATTGTTTGATCAATAAGAGCCATAAATTGCCTTTTTATCAATCAAGTCTTACCTCTTCTCGCCTTCTTGAGTATGTGTTTAGTGATGTATGGATGTCTCCCTTGCTATCTGTTGATTATTTTCGCTATTATCTTGTCTTGGTTGACCATTATTCGCGTTATACCTGGCTATATCCGATCAAGCGCAAATCAGATGTCAAAGCTGTGTTCATGGCTTATAAGGAGCTGGTAGAAAATAAAATCCAGCAACGTATTGGTACCTTATTTACAGAAAATGGTGGCGAGTTTCTGGCGCTCAAATCATACTTAGCTCTTCATGGAATCTCCCATTTGACCTCTCCTCCTCACACTCCGGAACATAACGGCATCTCGGAGAGGAAACACCGTCACGTTGTTGAGACAGGACTCACTATGCTGTCAACAGCTTCAGTACCCAAAACTTATTGGCCGTATGCCTTTGCAGCTGCTGTCTACACCATTAATCGTCTTCCAACACAAGTTCTTGGACTACAATCACCGTTTGAGAAACTTTTTGGAACAAAACCAAATTATGATCGATTACGCATTTTTGGATGCTCCTACTTTCCGTGGCTTCGCCCGTACACCGTTCATAAGCTTCAGGATCGATCTATCAGATGTGTTTTCCTTGGATATTCGACATCTCAAAGTGCCTATCACTGTCTGGATAAAACTACCGGTCGGGTATACACTTCTCGACATGTCACATTTGATGAAGCAACTTTTCCTTTTGCACAAGCTCCTGTGACCAATTCTCCTCTCACCGACATTGATGACTCAAACCCAAGCTTCTCTTCCACATCGGGATCCTCGGTTTCACCGGTCTCACTCATACGAGCCTCTGTTTTGTCATCGCCCTCCCCCGGCTGTGATTCTCACCAGGAAACGCCGTCGCCTGCACCAACGCCGTTCGTTGTACCGCCGCCGCCAGCTGTACCACCGGCCGCCGCCGCTCCTGTCGTACCGTCTCAGGTATCGTCACTCTCTCTCTCTAACACTTCTTCTTCTTCTCTATTACAATCTGAGCCCACTGCTCCCCTTCAAAATGGGCCGCACCCTACGGCCCAGCTTCCACACCCTCACACAAATGCAATTCTTTCTTTGCCTCTCTCAAACCCAACAACAAATCCAACTTTAATATCTTCCACCTCTACCTCTTTTCAAACCCAAATACCTCTAAATAATAACCCACCAGACACTAATATCCAGCCCAATACCAATACCCATACCAATACCAATACCAATATTCAGCCCAACATCTCTAATAATCTTTCTTCTACCTCTTGATCTCAATCACCACAGCCAACACCAAATCCAAATACTCTTCCTCTGCCTTCTTCACCGTTACCACAACCCGACCAACCATCATCTTTACCTCCACAAAACCTACATCAAATGCAAACTCGTTCCAAAAACAATATACGAAAACCAAACAAGAAGCTCTCCCTAACCGTTGCTCTCTCCAAATCACCAACAACCGAGCCTCGCACCATTCACCAAGCTATGAAAGACCGTCACTGGAGCCGTGCCGCCTCATCTGAGTTTGATGCTATGCTTCGTAATCGGACATGGGATCTTGAACCGCCAACTCCAAATCAGAACTTGGTCTCCTGCCGTTGGGTTTTCACCACCAAATATCTCGCCAATGGTGAACTCGATCGCTATAAAGCTCGGTTAGTTGCTCGTGGCTTCAATCAGCGTTATGGGATCGATTATGCAGAGACTTTTAGCCCGATAATCAAGTCCACCACTATTCGAACGATTCTTGATATTGCTGTGAAAAAGGATTGGCCTGTCAAACAACTAGATGTTAACAATGCTTTCTTGCAAGGAGATCTCACCGAAGAAGTTTTTATGACACAGCCACCGGGTTTTATTGATGCTGATCACCCCGAGTATATATGTAGGCTTCGCAAACCGATTTACGGACTCAAACAAGCTCCACGTTCTTGGTATCAATCCCTCAAAAGACATCTTCTTAATGGCGGATTTCGAAACTCTGCTGCTGATAACTCCTTGTTCATCCGCCACACAGGGACATCGTCAACATATATTCTCGTCTACGTGGATGATATTTTAGTCACAGGCAGTGATCCTCATGTTATTTCTCAGGTTCTCACATCCTTTTCTGAAAGATTTTCAATTAAAGATCCGACTAATCTTCACTTCTTCCTTGGCATCGAGGCTACTCGAACGAAACACGGTCTTCATTTAATGCAGCGGAAGTACATACTCGATCTTCTTGCCAAACAGAACATGATTGACGCCAAGCCGGTTTCTACGCCGCTTCCTTCTTCCCCAAAACTCACTCTTAACACCGGGAAGGTCTTACCAGATGCTTCTTAATATCGTTCCGTCGTTGGCAGCCTTCAGTATCTTGCGCTCACTCGTCCGGATATTATGTATGCTGTCAACCGACTCTCGCAATTCATGCATCGTCCCACCGACGAACACTGGCAAGGCGCGAAACGGGTTCTTCGTTATCTTGCAGGCACCACTACTCATGGTATTTTTCTAAATGCCCACTCCCCATTGACTTTACATGGTTATTCGGATGCTGATTGGGCCGGCGATACACATGACTATGTGTCCACCAATGCGTATGTCATATACCTCGGTAGCAATCCGATCTCTTGGTCTTCTAAGAAACAAAAAGGCGTCGCCCGATCGTCTACGGAAGCTGAATACCGAGCTATTGCCAACATCACTTCTGAACTCAATTGGATTACGTCGTTGCTAACTGAAGTTGGTCTCCAAATGCCACAACCACCAGTAATCTACTGTGACAACATCGGCGCCACGTACTTATGTGCTAATCCTGTTTTCCACTCGAGGATGAAACACATTGCGTTGGATTATCATTTTTGTCCGTGACCAAATTCAACATGGTCTTCTCCGCATTGCTCATGTCTCCACGCGTGATCAACTTGCCGATGCGCTAACCAAACCATTATCTCGTCAACAATTTCAGACCACTAGATCCAAGCTTGGAGTTGCGCCCGCACCTCCACCTTGAGGGGGCGTGATAAGGAAAGAAGATTATATCAAAGTATTTTAGTAAAGTTGTATATTCTGTAATTACTTCTATCTTAATTTTCTCTTTACTACAGCTCTATATAATGTAAAACAATACTCTAATAATAATATAACATTCATATTCTATAGTTATAGCAACAAATCATGCATTTAGTGAAAATTTGTGATTTTGATAGGAAAACGCAGTTGTAACGATAAATTAAAGTTTTAGGGAAAAAATAAGGTTGTGACAACAGTTTGATTGAAAGTTGCAGTTTTGACGAAAAATATCGTTTTGGCAGAAAAATTGTATTTGGAGAAAAAACCGCATTTTGTCTAAATTAGTAGTTTTAGCGGGAAATTTTATATTTAAAGAGAAAATCACGACTTTTTGTAGGAAAATGAAGATTTTGACAAAAAAGTAGCGGTTTTGACAAAAATAAAAAGTTGTCTAATTTATTTGACGGAAATTTGTGCTTTGGAAGGGAAACTGTTCAATTCATTTGAACTATATGTCTATATGAATTCACACAAAAATTCACGAGTACCCCATTATTCTAGTGGATTTATTTAATAAGATTTTGGTGTTAAAAATATTTAAAAATAATTCAGCCCATGTATTTTTTTTTATGGAATAAAAACTCAGCTTATATTTTATGTGTTTAAATAAACTCAAAGCCAACGCAATTACTTATGGAAAAGACTAGAGAGAATATCTCTAACAAGATCTGAACCTTGGCTCTTCTCTGGGAATTTTAATTAAATACGAAGTAACAGAAAAGAGAGGAGGACCTCTAAGACCCGATAGTAGCTTCACTGACTTCAATAGAGTAATTTCAACTTGTGGTCTATCTGATTTGTGATATGTTGGTGACCCTTTCTCCTGGTCTGGAAAGCGACATTCACATGATGTTATGTGCTGCATGGATTGGACTTTGGTAAATGCAGAATGGTCAGCTTTGTATCCGTCAGCTTTGGTTGAGTTTTTTCCTTTTGAGGGATCGGACCATCGAACACTTGCTATTTGGACTTCGGACTTCTGGAAAGTGACCATTTGGTTGAGTTTTTGTCTTTATTATACTTAAACTGGGCTCGACGTGGTTCAATGAAATCAGAAGTCTGAAACTGTTAGATGATGCTTATTCAAATGGTGTTGTTGCTTTTGTAAAGAAGTCGATTCAAAGATAGTTAACGCGAGCTTACAAAGATGAAGAGAATTTTTGGAAGTTGAAGAGTAGAAACCAATGGTTAAAACTTGGTGATAGGAATACCAAGTATTTTTATGCTTCTACTAAGACTCGAGTGGCACATAATACACTACTTTCTATTGATGACCCTGCGGGGAAGGTTTATATAGGAGATAACGAGATTTCAATGGAAGCTCTGCGTAACTTTAACAACATGTTTTCTACGACCAGAAGGGATAATACCCGATATGATCAAGTGTTTGCTGCCTTTCCCAGGAGAGTTTCAGAGGATATGAACCAGCAGTTAACTTCTTCACTCACGGCAGAGGAAATCCAGCTTGCGGTCTTTGATATTGGTGCTACCAAGGCACCAGGTCCTGACGATTTGACAGGGGCTTTCTTTCAACAATTTTGGGAGTCTATTAAAGATGATATCACCAAGGAAGTTTATGAGTTTTTTGAAACTGGACAGATACAAGATTCGGTCAATTACACTAATTTGTGCCTTATCCCAAAGATCGAAATGCCTAAGGTGATGAGGGATTTGAGACCTATTGCGTTGTGTAATGTTCGATATAAAATAGTTTCAAAAATCTTGGTACGACGGTTAAAGACTCACCTGGATCAACTCATCACCAACAACCAAGCTGCTTTCATTCCTAACCGTCATATCATTGACAATGTAATTATCGCTCAGGAACATTTACACTCCCTGAAATCAAGGAGAAGATGGTCAAACTCATACATGGCAATCAAAACGGATACTTCTAAAGCCTACGATCGACTTGAATGGGACTTCCTTCGGGAGACAATGTTACACATGGGTTTTAATTCAACTTGGATTCGGTAGATCATGAGTTGCGTCCAATCAACGATTTTCTCTGTGTTAATTAATGGTGTCCCTCACGGCAACATACATCCAGGTCGCAGAATACGCCAAGGGGATCCTTTATCTCCATACTTGTTCATTCTATGCGCTGAGGTCTTAACTCACATACTCTCAAACGAAGCACGTAATAAAAAGTTGAAGGGAATGAAAATCAGTGGCTCGGATCCTATCATTACAAACCTTATGTTCTTTGATGATGTACTCTTTTTCTGTCATGCTCACCCACAGTCTTGCAAGGAAATCAAAAGAACACTAGCAGAATATGAACGCATCTCAGGTCAAGCAGTGAATCTAAATAAGTCGGCAATTACATTTGGTAAACGAGTGAGTTTTTCTGTTAAATCGAGATTGCGTCACATACTTAATATTCACAATGATGGAGAGGATGGTCGATATCTTGGGTTGCCAGAGATAATTGGCAATCGTAAAAAAGATGTCTTCCGTTACATAGTAGAACAAGTCAAACAGAGAACCGCAGGTTGGTCGAATCGATTTTTGTTTGAGGTGGGGAAGGAAATACTTCTTAAAATGGTAGCTTTGGCTTTACCTGTGTATTCTATGAATTGTTTCAAGATACCGAAGGGCATATTTGAAGAAATTGAGAGTGAACTTAATAAGTTTTGGTGGCGCAAAGGTGATACGAACTCGATGCATTGGATGTCATGGAAAAGAATGGGCTTTCCTAAGAAAGAAGGTGGGCTTAGATTTCGTGATATTGAACAATTTAACATTGCTATGCATGCTACACAGGTCTGGAGAGTTATGCAAAATCCCACTCTACTAGTATCTCAAGTGCTTAAGGGCCGATATTTTTCAGATTCAACCATGCTACAAACTGGATATGGTCCCAAGTATTCCTTTGTTTGGCGTTCTCTTTTAGAAGGGAGAGAGTTGTTACGTCGAGGAATGAGAATTCTTATTGGTAATGGCGAAGAAACACGTATCTAGACAGATCCTTGGTTGCCGTCTCATCCACCTCGCCCGCTAAGACAACAATTTGGTCCTTTGCACAACCTTACTGTCATTAAGGAACTACTAAAACCAGGAGGTAAACAATGAGACTTCAATTTACTTGAGGTCAATATAGAGGCAGAGGATATAACAATTATTAAGTCCATGAAATTAAGTCAAGAAAGTGCTCACGACATGGCTGGTTGGCATTACACTAAGATGGGATTGTACTCTGTTCGGTCTGGGTATTGGGTAGCCTCTCATTTACATTCTTCGCTTGACACTCCCCCACCGTCAAACAATGACCTCATGGACCCTTTATGGCATTTACTTATAGCTCCAAAACTCAAGCACTTTTTATGGCCTACATTATCACATATATTACCAATTGCATCGACACTACATTATCGGCATATTTCTCAGGACACCCAATGTAAAATATGTTGTGCAGCCATTGAAACAGAGGAACATATCCTTTTCTCTTGTCCTCACGCACAAGCAGTGTGGCGAGGAGCTCATCTACCTATGCCCTTCCTCTTGGATCCAAATGAATCTTTTCTCCATAAGATACAACTTCTTCTTTCAACATCAAAGGACATGAGAGTAGTTGCTATCCTTTGATACCTTCCTTGGTGGGTACTTTGGAGACTTTGGAAAAGCCGCAGTACACTTATTTTTGATAGAAGAGCTGCAAGTTGGGAAATTGATGTTGACCACACTACTAAAGATGCTGAAGAATGGTTAATGGCTAATGATGAGGATCATGATATGCACCGGCACCAACAAAGAAGAGCGGATACTCAATGGGAGAGACCAAGGACAAATTATATTAAGTGTAATTATGATGGTGCGTTTCTTTCGTAGAGAGTTTCTGATGTTGAATGGGTAGTTCGGGACGAAACCGAACGATATATGGAGGCAGGATATAGTCAAGGTTTAATATGCTCTAGTCCTCTTGAATCTGAGCTTCAAGCTCTGTTAATATCGATGCAACAGATGTGGATCAAAGGACACAGGAAAGTCATCTTTGAGGGTGATAATTGTGAAGTAGTGAAGCTTATCCATGGTAGTTCTATAAATTTTGGCCTCCATAATTGGATAAGGGAGATAATATCTTTGCAAAGAAAATTTCTCTCTGTTGAATATAAATTGATACTAAGAGCATCCAACCAACCGACATATTTTATGGTTAAAGAAGCTTTGAAAGCTCGACATCTTTTTCAATCCTTTTCATTTGTGCCTCTCTTCCTTGTATCGTCTTTGACAAATGATTCCATTCAATCTTAATTATAATTTAGACGTTAAAAAAACTCAAAGGTAATAATCCACATTAATATTCCTAACTATCAAGTACAAAATTGATCAAGTAATGTCAATTTTATGATCGTTTTCCCCAGAGTATGACTGATGAAGGTTTGAATAACCGATACACTAAACCAAAAGTGGAGGATGGGCCGCGAAGGCCCATAATGAAATGGAAGGAGGTGCAGAAGATGTATGGGCCGCAGAAGAAAAGAAGGCCCACATCTTTGAAATAGCAATAAAGTCAACAAAATCGGGAGACATTAATTGATATATTGATGAAGGCAGATACTCCGAAAAATATCTAACGGCGGTTACAACATGCTCAACATGGATAAAAGAAGAATGGAGACAACAAGGAAAGTGATCGATTTCCGGACTTTTGAACACGGAAACAAGTTCTTGTATTAAGCACACTAGCTCTCATTTTTTATTCGACCGTTCTCAACAACCCATTCAATAAAACCATCACATTCTTTAGCATTTTCATTACAAATTGAACATCTCGGCTCGGAGTTGGATTTTGAGATCCATCAATGACTTTTAAAAGAAGTTGAATAGTAGAATTAGTTGGCTATTAGATCTTACCGATTCAATTAGTAACAAACAAAAACAATAGGTACACATTTGATCTAACTAAAATGTGATAATGATTATTGGGGCGTTGATATGATGAAGCACATTAGTTAGTAAAGAGAGCACCACTTATCAAATAATTTAACTCTCTTGATAGCATTTTTGTTAATACAATTTTTAAAAGGGTGACAACGTAATTTGTTATAAGGGAAATTAGGTTAAATAATCATGAAAACATCATTATTTAAGTATATGACCTTCTAACAAGATAAAAGGGATGTAAGTTGTATTAATCATGATTTTTCCCCTTCACCCTACTTTCACACTCCCCCACTCTCATATATACATAATAGTCCATCTACTTAAAACAGTCTTTCTATTTTTCGTTTTATGTTATACAGTTAACAATTTTTAACTTTTAGTTTATAACATGATTCAACTATTCTGTAATCACCTATGTCTTAAAATTTTATGTTGTTGCATTTAATTATGTAATGTGTAATTATACTATGCATCCGCTTAATTACCATTCCCCATAATTTTTCACTTAACAACTAGTAGATTGTGTAATTATGTAATAAATTCCAAGTTAACCCAATATAATTATTAAACAATGCCATTATTAAGTATTATTTCTGTATAAGTAAATTGAAAATTACATTTGTTTAACAGTTGACTTTGTAAGATTTTTGAAAACAGTTGATTTTTGTTTAACAGTTGATTTTGTAAGCTTTGGTTGACTAGCCATCCCACCCACATTAATTAAGTTTATAGCACCTAAAAAAAACCTATTGTTTCCAAAATTTTATGAAGATTTTGTCTTTTTCAGTTCATAGAAATGTTGCAACAAATAGACGGTCTATTTGTTGCATAACATAGTTTTCTCTTCTTTCAATTTTTTGTTTAGATTGCTCTTTCTCAAAACTTTGTGTTGTGATACTTTTAACATTACCTAATAAAATTGTGAACCCTAATCACATTTCCTCCCCCTTGATGTTTGGTTATTTGTGAAATTAATAGATGCGCGGAAATAGACAATCTATTTAAAAATAGTCTATTGCCGTACTTTCTATACTATTTTATATGGAAGTTAAATTTTTGTAATAAATAGACATACTATATAAAAATAAATTTTCTATTTAAATAGTATACAATTCCTTACACGTTACAATATTTTTCGTGTATATGCAAAATATATATTCGTTTCGAAAAATTCAAAATACGTTAGAAAGAGAAAAAAATTTACTTTTTCGTGTATTTACAATTTTTTTTGGATATATGTATAAACTTGTAGAGTCATTTGAAGTTTTGTGAGGTGTAAGGACAAATAAAATAACCCACTCTCTCAAAAGGGAGAGAGTGATCCATAATTGAGCCAAAAATTACTAACAATCTAAATAATCTAAGGATTAGACGATAAGCTTAAATAGTGAAGCATATATGAATATCCCACAAAGTTATCCTTGTTATAATTAATAGATTTTGTTCTTTCTTTCTTATTGGCTCAATTATTATTTTTTTGGGTTACATAATACATAATTAATATCTCTTCAAGAGGTCCGATGATCCATCATCTTCTTTTCGCGGATGACTCACTTTTCATATGTCAAGCTTCGATTGTCCAATGTCAAACCCTGGTTTCGTTACTGCAGAAGTATAGTGCTGTCTCAGGTCAATTGATCAACCATTCAAAATCGTCGATCATCTTTGGAAACAAAGTTGATCCTTCTGTTAAAGTGACAGTTCAACATTGCTTAGGCATATTTAACGAAGGAGGGTCTGGGAAGTACCTTGGACTTCCAGAATGCTTTACAGGTTCCAAAATTCAGATGCTTAGCTATTTACAAGAGAAACTTAGCAAGCGCTTGAATAGCTGGTATGATCGTAATCTATCACATGGGGGACGGGAAATACTAGTTAAATCAGTGGCTATGGCAATGCCTATATATGCGATGTCAGTGTTCCGTCTTCCCAAAGCTATCTGTGAAAGGCTGACGAGTGCGATATCAGCTTTTTGGTGGGGTGCGACAGATGATAAACGCAAGATTCACTGGATCAATTGGGACCGAATGTGCTTACCAAAGTAGAATGGTGGAATGGGTTTTCGGAATATAGAGTTTTTCAACCAAGCTCTCCTGGCAAAGCAGGCTTGGAGGCTCTTAACAGAGCCTGAGAGTTTGTTTGCTAAAGTGATAAAGAGTAGATACTTTGACGGGTCCGATTTTCTCACGGCGGAGCCTGGTACGCGTCCTTCTTTCGCGTGGCAGAGTATATTACACGGAAGATCTTTGCTATCTTCTGGTTTACGCCGTATGGTGGGTGATGGCCGTTCAATATGCGTATGGATGGATCCCTAGATTTTGGATGGACAGCTTAGGAGGCCTTTCAACAGAGAAAGAAGGTTTAATCTCAATCTTCGTGTTTCTGATTTACTTTGTCCAAACTCTAATATATGGGACCAAAGGAAGCTTGAATCTCTATTTTTCCCGCCTGACATTCAACGGATAAAGTCCATTAAGCCGGCATATAAAGAGACTGATTTTTGGATTTGGAGATACAACAAAAGTGGTGTGTATCCGGTTAAATCTGGCTATTGGAAGAGCTGTCAATTGAATGCTACGGAGCTGCTTAGAGAGGCGACTGCACAGCCATCTTTAAACCCTTTGAATGATCGAATATGGGTAGTCCATACTTCTCCAAAGATCAAAATGTTCTTATGGAAGGCCTTAAATGGAGCGTTGGGGGCTGTAGATTGTCTGAAAGATCGTGGTGTTAAGATTGACTCTCGGTGCCAGATATGTGGACAGGAAGGTGAGAGTATTAATCATGTTTTGTTCTCCTGCACTTTGGCTCGTCAAACTTGGGCAATGTGCCAGTTTCCAATGCCTGAACATGGTTTCCACAGCTCATCTATATATGAGAATTTCAGCTATGTTCTAAGTGTGTACAGGAACAACAAGATGCCTGCGGATATTACTAAAGCTCTCCCTTGGATTTTATGGATATTGTGGAAGAATCGTAACAAGTTTGTCTTTGAAGGTAAGGTTTTTACTGTACCTGAGAGTGTAAACAAGATATTTGAGGATATGAAAGAATGGTATCAAGCTCAAGAAATGGAAAATGCTAGAATGCAGCTACTGAACTCAGCCCACAACAATGATAAGTGGTCCCCGCCGTTGGGAGATTGGCTCAAGTGTAATGTGGGTATGTCGTGGTCTAAAAAGAAACAATGTAGTGGAGCAGCATGGATTCTGCGAGATAGGGAAGGCAAAGTTTTGCTCCATAGCCGTCGAAGCTTTAGTAATGTCTGTGATATTTTGGAGGCGAAACAAAACAGTCTACTGTGGGCGATGGAGAGCATACGCAGTCTGTATCTCTCCCAGGTGATTTTTGCGTGTGAAGCAAAAGAATTGATTGGCGCACTGAATTCTCCTCATCAATGGCTGGCTTTTAAGGGTCAAGCTATGGAATTACTATTTGTGCTAAAAGACATAGGCAGTTAGAAAGCTGTTCTTGAACAACAATCAGCAAATAGAAGTGTTTTCCTTATGGCCAGAAGTGTTACAATGGAGGAAAGATGGCAATCGTATCTGGCAACAGGTCCTCCGAAATGGCTTATGCTAATCTTGGATGCTGAGAAACCGATTCTGTAGTTTTTTCTGTGTTGTGGTTTTCTGATCTTCTTTTGCTCTGCTTTTGGTGTGCTCTGTTTTGTTACAGAGCTTATCTGTGTGCTTTTAAATGCTTATACTCTTTCTGTTTTTAATTCCTTGGTGTTGTATATGGTTGACTTTGGTTTTTTTTCAATCTATTATAATATCAGATGTAAAAAAAAAAAATAAAGTTTCTTTGTCATAAATATCCGCTACCATATAAAGTCCAAAACATTGAAAATGAGACCATCACCACCGCTCAAACCGTTGAGTCTTACGTACCACTAAATGGTAATAGTAAATGTGAAATATCTAGAGAAAATTACCTATAATATCTATAAAAAATTTAAAAATTACTAGAATAACAATTTTTTACTAAATTAATTCTAATTTTATGATAACTTATCATTAAACCCTTCATGTTTTACTTTTACACTAATTGAAAAAAAAAGACAAAATAAAAAAACAACTAAAATATTTTAAATAAAAAAATTTAAAAATCTGAAACAAAAAAAAAATAAATAAATAAAAAACTAAAAATTTATAAAAAATAAAAACTATATAATTACAATTTATAAAAGTAAGTTTAAACTAAAAAATTATATAAATGAACATTCAAAAACTTTAAATTAGAATTAAAATATTAATATAAAAATTAAAATTTTAATATAAAAATTAAAATTTGTTTCTAACTAATAAAAACGAAAAATAAAAATAAAAATAAAAATAAAAACATTTTATAATATGATGAAAATTTTTAGAATTAATTTTGTTTAAAAAATTTAAGTCAAGAACATTAAAAATAAAAATTAAAAATTTTAGTGTAAATTTTATAAAAGTTAAATTAAAATATTTTATATAAAATCAAAATAAAAATTTAACTAAAAATCAAAATTGATTTAAAACTAATAAAAACGAATAAATAAAATTAAAACAAAAGAATTATAATAAAAAAAATCATATAATAAATAGTTAAAATAGACTGAAAATAATAAGACATATTAAGGTTAATAAAAATGAAAAACATTAATAAAAGTATTAAAATTTTATGAAAATATTAAAAAAAAAGTTTCTCAAATTAACAAAGAATTAGTTAAAATCAAATAAAGTTATTACTAATTTTTTAAAATGACTAAAAGAAAATAAAGTTTATAAAATTTTTTAATTTAAATAATCATAAAAAGTAAAAAAAGATTTTTAATATAAATATTAATAAATTGAAATATCACTATAAAAGAATGATATATATAAAATATGATAAAACATAAAACATTTAAATTAATAATAAATTGTTATTTGATGTTGTTATATATTTATTTTTAACTGTTGTTCAATTCAGTAATTTATTATACAAATCTGTAACAATGAAAATAAAATATAAAGAAAATCAAAAACAAAAAAAAATCTATAAAACAAATCTGTAGTGACAAAATTTTTTTTGTGTTATTCTAGTGAGATAAAAATATGTGGCATCATGATAAGAGAAACTTAAAAGTCTGTAGCATCAATGATGAAAAATCTGTGAAAAAACAAATCATTGAGATATTAATAAATTTGTGGCTTCATGTATGTATATATCTTTGTAGTTGGAAGAAAAAAAATCTGAGGTTCCACAAAACAAATATGTATACAATTTTATAAATTTTGGAGAATCTGAAGTCACTACAGATTTGTTTCCCAGATTTTTTGCAGTCTCCAGCGAATTTCATTAATGACATTCCGGTAATATTGTTTTCTTTTTAACAAGTTGTTGGAGGGATACTACCTATATTTATACATTTTTGGTTAGTCTAGTTTTTTCCCCAAATATCTATAACATAAATAACACTCTCTCCCTTTGCTAAGCTCACAATTTCTTCAAAACAATCGGCAAAAATGTCTCCTCTTACAAATCTCTTCTTCCTCAACAACAACATCAATCCAATTCCAACTCCTTACACAATTCTCATTCTCATTGGAATCCTCTCGATTCTCTTGTACCACTTCAAACGCCAACCGCAACCGCCTCTGCCGCCGGGACCGTGGGGGCTACCTATTGTCGGAAACCTCCCGTTTCTTGACCCGGATCTTCACACCTACTTCACAAACCTTGCTCGAAAACACGGTCCAATCTTCAAACTCAATCTTGGGTCGAAACTAACCGTTGTGGTAAACTCTTCACCACTAGCTCGAGAGATCTTGAAAGACCAAGACATCAATTTCTCAAACCGAGATGTTCCTCTCGTGGGCCGAACCATTACATATGGCGGCGTCGACATCGTCTGGTTACCATACGGTGCCGAGTGGAGAATGGTTAGAAAAGTTTGTGTTCTCAAGCTTCTTAGTCGCAACACTTTGGATTCTTTCTACGAGCTACGACGCAAAGAAGTCCGGGAAAGAACGAGATTTTTATACGAGCAAGGTCAAGCCGAATCATCGGTGAGAGTTGGGGATCATTTGTTTCTGGCGATGATAAATCTAACGATGAACATGTTATGGGGAGGGTCGGTGAAAGCAGAGGAGATGGAGTGTGTTGGAACAGAGTTTAAAGGAGTTATTTCTGAGATAATTAAGCTTGTGAGTGAACCTAATGTTTCGGATTTCTTTCCGCGGCTAGCAAGATTCGATCTTCAAGGGCTTATGAAGAGGATGCGAGGTTATGGTCGAGAGCTCGATGCTATATTCGACCGAGCCATCGAGCAGGCGCTACAACAAAGAAGTAGTAATGGTAACGTTGGTGAATGTAAAGACTTTTTGCAACACTTGATGAAGTTAAAGGAACAAGAAGGTGACTCGGAGGTTCCTTTTACGATTAATCATGTCAAAGCCATACTCACGGTAACCTTATAGTTTCCATCTCGTAAAATTACAATATAAACATGTGGGAGAATGTTGACAAAAAGAATTAAAATTTTGATGAAATACTAAATAAATAAAACAATCAGAAAAATCTTCTACTAGAATAGAAAAAAAACTAATGATAGAAAATATTGTGTCGGCAATGGGAATAGTAAAAAAATTAAGTTTTTCACTCTTTTTATTCTATCTTTGAAACGTTAAGAAATTCTGTCTCTTAATATCACCAATGGTATTGTGACCACACACACAAAAAAATATCACCAATGGTATTATTTCATTTTTTGTTCTAAAATGGAATGACTCTAAAATAGAGATGGGTTTTTCTTTAATCCTACTTCATTTTCACCTCTATTTTTGGAGTAATTTTTTAACTCAATTTTAGAATTAAAAATGAAGTGGAATTAGAACAAAATGGGGAAAAAATTTAACTCTATTTTGGAGTTATTTCATTTTTGAGTAGAAAATAAAGTTGGGTTAGAGATATCCTATGTTGTGATGTGATGAATAGGTTTGGTAATATGTATATTGATTATAGAATTTTACTTTCATGGTACATTTATTAGTAGTAATGTGCAACAAATATGAGAAAATCACCTAAGGCGTTATACTTTAGTGATATTCAAAGACCATATTTATAAACTAAATAAGCTAATCCTATTAAAAATATAAACTAAAGAAGATAAATTCTAACTAGTATAAATCCAAAACCAAAACATATTAGAAAACCATGAAAAAATAAACCTTCTAAAATTATGTAATGTAGTTTTTACCTAATTAAATGCTTAATCCTATTAGTATTATACTCCATTACGGTTCTTGGGAACTGACTTGATAATTGTTATTGTTGCTGTATATTTATGAAGGATATGGTGGTTGGTGGCACGGACACATCAACGAGCACGATAGAGTTTGCGATTGCTGAGGTAATGAATAAACCAGAGTTGATGAAGAAAGCACAAAAAGAGCTAGACGAAGTTGTAGGCAAAGACAACATTGTTGAAGAATCACACATCACTAGACTTCCTTACATATTAGCCATAATGAAAGAAACACTTAGGCTTCACCCAACACTTCCTTTGTTAGTCCCTCACCGTCCCGCTGAGACCACCGTGGTGGGCGGCTACACTGTCCCTAAAGACACTAAGATCTTCATCAATGTTTGGTCCATACAGAGAGACCCTAATGTGTGGGAGAATCCAACTGAGTTTCGTCCTGAGAGGTTTCTTGATAATAAGTCTTATGATTTCAGTGGAACCGATTATAGTTATCTGCCGTTTGGATCTGGCCGAAGAATTTGCGCCGGTTTAGCACTCGCGGAGAGGATGGTTTTATACACTCTTGCTACGCTATTGCATTCGTTTGACTGGAAAATTCCGGAAGGACATGTGTTGGATTTGGAAGAGAAGTTTGGGATTGTCTTGAAGCTCAAGACTCCTCTTGTTGCTTTGCCCGTTCCTAGATTGTCGAGTTCGGATCTTTATCTATAAAAGCTAAGATTGTCCGATTTGACAATGCTGTTTCCGTTTTATATCAAAAAGATGTCTCTTTGAATAATGTTTAAATGTTGGTGAAAAAAAAAGAAAGAATAATGTGTTTTTTTTCCGACGAAAATGGTTTTTATTGCTCGAAAGATTCAAAGTCACTGTTTACAACGTTATACAGAAAATTTGGACAATAGTCAAATAAAGACCAATCACGAGACATAGAAGTGATCTGTCTAGCGAGAGAATCTGCACATCGATTGGATTCTCTATAAGTGAAAGCAATTCGAGTATCATCATATCCTATGGACCACTGTTTAACCGCGTCCAAAAAATGTTTGAGCCGTACATTCTGTATTGTACCAGTAACCAGCTTCGTGACATATTGATTATCGCCTTCAAATATGACTTTCCTAAACCCCAACGTTATGGCAGTTTGCATAGCCCATAACAGGGCCGATAGTTCCGCAACATCAACGAAGTGGCGGCCTTGGAACTTCCCCATGCCACATTCCCGCACTTGTCCATTATAATTCCGTATTATCCACCCCATACCCGATTGGCGATCATCCTCAAAGTTTGATGCATCATAATTACATTTAACCCATCCCGGTGGAGGTCTAGTCCACGTGCCATGTCTACTCCGCTGTGGTGCCTGTTTTGTATCCGCTGTTGAGGTTGCGTTTATCCACTCCTCCGAGTCTTCCGTGGCTTTTTGGATAATCAAACTTGTATCCAAATGGTTATTATTGAAAACCAATTCATTTCGAGATTTCCAGAGTCTCCAAAGTATCAGGAAGGGGATAGTTTGTTGAAGGCGGTGAAGGTCAGGGTCTCTGTGCAGGTGGATTAAACCTCTTAGCTTATCTTCAAGGGTAATGTCACCGCTGATTAGTGCATCTGCATTAATACCTGCCAAGCGCCATACCGAGACCGCGTATGGGCAAAGGAATAGGATATGCTCACTTGTTTCCTCTTCAGAACAACACCTACGACACATTGGGTCCACATTTATTTGCCTGCGTCGAAGGTTGGAAGAGACTGTCAAGGCTTTTGAGTCGATGCGCCACATAAAGTGTTTGTATTTCGGGCCAAGATTGAGTTTCCAAATGGCCGCAGCAATGTCGGGATACGATGCTAAGAAGGGTTTGTCATTCTCCTGAGCCTCATACTCCACCGCAAACCGATAACCTGATTTAGCAGTATAACCCCCATCTCGAGTGTATGGCCAGACCACTTTATCTCTATTGGGAGGAGTGGTAAAAAGATCTTGAGAATATGATGACGATCCTCCTCATGAATCAGGGTCGTAATCGCTTGGACATTCCAGTGTGACGTGTTTGCATCGATTAGCACGTCAACTGGGGGTTGACGCCTGGCTGCAATAAAGGTGGCCGGGCTGGGACCACTGGTAACCACAGATCTACACCCAGTTTTGTATCTTTCCCATCACCAACACAGACTTGGACACCTCTTACAAGCAACTCACATCCAAATCTCAGAGAACTCCACCCATATGAAGGTCGTGTCCCAATCTTCGCTCTAATTAGGTCACCATCTTTGAAATAGCGAGCTTTTAGAACCCTATGTATCAAACTTGATGGCCGAGACATGATTTTCCATGCTTGATTAGCAAGTAGTGATTGATTAAACATACGGAGTTCCCAGAAGCCTAATCCACCTATGCTCTTATGTTTAGTCATTTTCTTCCAAGATACCCAAGCCATTTTCCGGTTATCGTCCGTAGATCCCCACCAGAATCGTGATAACATGGAATCTACCTCGTCACATATTTCCATTGGGAGCTTGAAGCAATTCATAGAATAAACGGGCATAGCCAATGCCACACTCTTGATGAGGGTTTCTTTCCCGGCCAGTGATAAGAATTTAGTCTGCCAGCTGGAGATTTTCTTCGTGACAGCATCTTTGATGTATTGGAACATCTCGATCTTCTTCCTACCAAACTGTTCTGGCAAGCCAAGATACTTACCGCCCCCACCAGTGCGTACTATCTTCGTAATCTGCTTAACGGTTTGTCTCGTATGTTCAAAAACCTTCGAGCCGAAGGTTATGCAGGATTTGTCAAGGTTGATCACCTGACCGAAAGCCTTTGCATAATCGTCAAAAATCTTTATAAGAGATCGACTATTACGGGCATCTGCTTTGACAAAGAACAGAGAATCATCGGCAAACAGGAGGTGCGACAATTTGGGTCCTCTATCGCTGATCTGGATCCCCGTAATGTCTCCTCGGCGTTCCGCTGCAGCTAGAAGGGAGCTTAGCACGTCGGCACACAGCAGGAATAGATACGGTGATAGTGGATCCCCTTGGCGTAACCCGCGTTGAGCAGTAAAATGTCTATATGGGCTACCATTTACTAAAATAGAGAAAGAGACAGAGGAGACACACCTCATAATCCAGCTGATCCATTGAGGCGAAAAGCCTTTCTTACTCATAACTGCACTCAAAAAGGTCCACTCAACCCGATCATATGCTTTGCTTATGTCCGTTTTTATGGCCATAAACGAAGTAGCACAGCTTTTCCTAACACGCAACGAATGGAGAACCTCGTGAGCTAAGAAGACATTGTCGGTAATCGTGCGTCCTGGAACGAAGGCGGACTGATTTTCTGATATCACATGGGGTAAGACACCTTTGAGACGCGTCACCAAAGCTTTAGAGATTATCTTATACGCCACATTGCAGAGGCTGATTGGTCAGAAATATTTGATTTGCTTCGGGTTGGTAACCTTCGGTATAAGACAGAGATTTGTATGGTTCAGCCCCTCTTCCAGCTTAGTTGTAGCGAAGAAGCGTCTCACCATATCAACAATAGCCAGCCCAACCGTATCCCAATGGTCTTGGAAAAAAGCTCCTGAAAAGCCATCTGGGCCAGGAGCCTTAGTTGAACCAATAGAGAAGGCGGCGTGACGTATTTCATCTGCTGTGAAGTCTCGTGTCAACTCCTGATTCATTTATGTTGTCACAACCTCTTGTACCTCGCTCAAAATCGGAAAGACATCCGGAGGTGTTGCCGAAGTGAATAATTCTGTGAAGTATCGTTCTGCTTCACTGGCTATATTATCGTTGCCTTTATATATATTACCATCCGGATCTTGTATCGAAGTCAGGCGATTCCGAGCTATCCGGTTCCTTGTAACCGCATGAAAAAACGAGTGTTTCTATCCCCACATTGCAGCCATTTGGTACGGCTCCGTAGGTACCAGAAACGCTCTTCTTTCCGATATGCTTCGTTGAGCTCACGCCTGAGCTTTTTTATATGCGACTGTGGTATATTTGAGCTCCTTGCAGATTCATCAATCTGTCTTCGCAGTGTTGCTATGAGCTCAACAGCATTTGCTACTCGGTTCCTGCGCCATGAGGCGATTGAATTACGACATTTTCGTAGGCGAGTCGTAATAGGCTCCTCCGTACGTTGCGGCGATGTCCAACTACTCCGAATTGTGTTCCGGAAATTCTCATCCTCCATAAATCGATTGTCGTATCTGAAGAGTTTTTTCCCATAGTCAGTCTGAGTTCGCATTCTGATTATACCCGGGCGATGATCAGATTCAACCATATCTAGATACTCAACTTCTGATGCCGGAAAAAGCGCTTTTCATTCAGGATTCGCTAAAGCACGATCAAGCCAACACTCAATAGCATGATTCCTGCGTTTCCCGGCCCATGTCATATTATTGCCAATGAAAGGTAGGTCGGTGACCTCGCAAATTGATACCAAGTTTCGGAAGTCCTTCAGGGCCACAATTCTCGCAGAGGTCCACCCTTTTTCTCATTTTGGTGTAATATTTCGTTGAAATCGCCACATAGTAACCAAGGACCATCACGTTCAATCGCTATTCGTTGTATCTTTTCCCATGTTAGATGTCGAAGCTTTCGAATGGGATTACCATAAACACAAGTGAAGTAGAAGGAAACATCGTCTTTATTTATTTCACAATCGATGAACCGTACATCAACAGAAAGAAAGGAAACTGATACATTTTTATTCCAAAGCAAAGCCAAACCCCCACTAAGACCCCTTGGAGAAATACACTTAACATAATCGAACTTGAGTTGAGCAGCCACATCGCGAACTACGTTGTCTTGATTCATCGTTTCAACCAGAAAGAGCAAGTCCAGGGAATATTTTTTAGTTATTCCCTTAAGGCGTCGAACTATCGGTTCCCCTTTTAAACCCCGGCAGTTCCAAAACACAGCATTCATTCTTGACCCGGTGGATTATGGCCCACCGAACCATCACCAGTAGCCTTCCAGGCTGGGTTTGTGTTATGCATGTTCGTCTCTGCTACAGATCTCCCCTCATAAACCGTTGTCTTAACCCTCCTCCTTTTAATCGAACTTTCTTTCCAATCCTCATCAGTGAAAACCTGTCGATAGTCACAAGCTAACTTATCTACCTTCCTTTTCTTTGACGGGGTAGACACGGTGGCTTCCGGCGCAACACGCGGCGGAGGAGACTGATCCGATGGCAGATCTGGGAAGCTAGGAGGGCCGCCATCACCATCCTCATCACCGTCGGAGTTAGGGCCAGAAGGGCTTGGGAGATTGGCTTCCGGGCACTCCAGCACATCGTGCTTCAACGACCCACACACGGCGCAAAAACCCCTCAATTTCTCATACAAGAAACTCAACACCACCGTCTCTCCGGCGAATTGGAACTGGCGCTGGAACTGTAGCGGCCGATCCACACAACAAAGCACACGGACCCGAGCATAGTTCCGCTTCTGGGCTCCCTCACCACCAAGATCTGTTTCAATAAATTGACCCACCACACCACCGACATGGGTAACCATCGCCACAGTGAGGTATTGCGCGGGTATACCTCGCACTTGGACCCAAAAAGGTATGTATCGAAGGTCATCATCGGAGAAGAGAGGAGACCACTTCTCAACAGCCACCATCCATTCATTAAACGACCAAGGCCCCCGCCTATGAACAGAGAGCATCGCTTCCTCCGTCTGGAAAAAAAATTGGGCCTTCCGATCCTCCAATACACGGCCAACAACATCTTCTCCCACTCCCCATATCCGCGGTAGGGCAATCACCAAAGCCCGAAGGTTTTGTTTGCGGTAGTTAACGGGTTTGGCCAAGAGACTAAACCTGTTTTCTTCAATTGCATCGGCGCAGAGATCAATTGGCACTGGGACTATTCCATCTTCATAGCCCAAGGTAAGATTTTGCATCTGATTGCGAACTCTTGTTGACATGATTAACAGAATCAGAGTGAATGAAACTCCTTCTTGTTGATCTCTATCCCAGATCAATTGAACAAAGCAGGCAATATATAGGCCATGGTCAACAAATACAAAAATGCATTACATTAGTATACAACTTTCTCATTTTACGTCTACGTAGAATTTTATATTCTTCTCTTTTAATACATCTTTATATTTTAAATGCATTATTAGAAAAATATTATACGAAACTAAAATTTCTAAGTTTTATTTTTATAAAAATACATTTTATAATATTTATCTTGGTTATCTCACAAATTATAAGAGATTATTTCTATAAAACATCTTCTTACTTTTTTGTCGAACAACCTTTAAAGATTTTTTTAGCTCTCTTACCTTGATAATAAATTTATTTAACTATCTTTTTAAATATAATCAGTAATATATCTTTCTTTCAAATCATTACAAATAACCGTTATAATATTAACATCTTCGATGAAGTCAGCATAACCGCCTCCAAAATAATCTTTATTTATTATTTTTTAATATAGTTTATTCTTGATACACAGTTTATGGTATAAAACAAAACTACATTAATAACATCAGAATTTGATTCCCCAAATCTCATATATACAAACTATTTTTCTTATCTTTAAAAAATGATGGTTTTATTGGTTTCTTAACTTTCTTTATATATTCTAAAATAAACATATTTCATTTTTATAATTTTTTTTTCACTTTGACTTTAAGAATGTATTTACATAATTATAATGTCTAGTGCCCAAAAAGTTTACATGGATATTTCATTTTAATGTTTCTATAATTTTTTAACACTTTCTCTATATATTTATACATGTACCACTATTATTCTTTAAATAATAATTATAGTCTCGTAATATATTTTGTATATACAACTAAAATTGTAGAACATAATCTTAACAAATTTAGTGAGATTAATAATGTTTCGTTGTTTTATATATTCTTATAACAAAAATATTTAATTTTCTTGTTTCAGTATATTATTTATTAAATATTTTATTATACAATTTAATTATATTTAAAATTTTTCATAAAGAGAGCACTTGTTGGTTGATGACGTATTATCTCAACATTTGTTAATTGTTCCTAGAGGTTTATCATTTTATTGTAAGGTAACAATCAGAAGAAACATTTGAAGAGTGGATCTCTCAAAGACTCCAATAGATTGATGTAAAGAAAATGAAGACTCCTATGGATATTTATTAAATGTTATCTATTTTAACTTTGAGAGAAAATTAGTAAAAAATGAGAAATTAGTTTATGAACTCGGAAATAATTTGTACCAATAATCTTTTAAGGCCTCTTTCCTTTTTTCTTTGTCATTGCCAAATTTTTTCTTGAAAATTTCATTGATTTCTCTTACTTTTTTTTAATAGTCTAACAATTCTATTTTTATATTAGAAAAGACTTTAAATTAATTTTTCACATACACAATTTGACCATTTTAATTCTTGTTTTATTCCAAATTATGTTGATTCTTCCTATATTTTCTTCTCATACATAATTTTACTTATTTATTTAGTTATTCATTATTTAGAATTTGATTTAATTTAAATTATGTAATAATATTCTTACATTGAAAATTTTGAGGTTGGATAAATATAAATTTTAATAATTATAATTATTTTCAAAAAAAATAACATTAATATTTGATAGCTAGTTAAAAAATCGTTTAAAATTGTTGTCGAATCAGTCACTCCTTATATTCGCTCTTATTGTGAATAAAACATTCATCCAAAGCAATCATATAAAAAATTGAATATATCTTTTGCTGTTATGATAGATGTGGTTAAAATATTTATCGTAACACCAAGTAGCCCGATTCCTAGTGAGGAATCACCAAAGTTGGTTAAAACATTTTATCGATGCAAAAAGACCAATCACTCTTTTAAAGTATGCATTAACTATTTTAGATTTTGATTTAATTTTCAAATATATAATAATAATCTTGCATTATAAGTTTTAATGTTGGATAAATATAAATTGATTATAATAATTTATACATTAATATTTGATTACCAGCTAAATATCGTTAAAAATCGTTTTTCGTAACATTGCGTAACTCGATTCCTAGAAGGAGAACCAAAATGACTAAATTAAGTTTACATCAAGAATCGATGATGCGTTTGAATTGATTTTATTTTTTTCATTTTCATTTTTCCACTAATAGATTATTACATATTTAACAAAATTTTCAACAATCTGGCGATGAGAAAAAGTTTCTTGGTTTCAAAGCTTAGAAGTTTTCTAGGCTTTGTATTACTTGTAATAATCTTGAGATTATAAGCAACAGATGATATGAACCAAGGAAAAAAACATCAAACCATATTTGAACCCCATAACAGAGCGAAGTTATTAACAAAACGGAAAAAAACATAGCGAAGTCCAAACATGACACTTTTTTAATAAAAAAGGGTAATACTTTTGCCCAACAATATATAAATTCGTTAGATTTTACATTTTATTGACTTCTAATACAGTCAGCAAAAGAATAAGTATTAGGTGAAAAATGATCTAAAGAAACAAAAACTTTTAAATGTCATCGATATGCAAACCTGCAAATACCTTTACAAAAGAGTTAAGACTACTAAAAAGATATGAGACTTTTTAGAATGGAAATTGAAAGAGAGAAGCATAATTAGTAAAACAAAGAGAAAAAAAAAGTGAAGGGTCTTCATCTCTATGTTTCAAACTAAAATTTGAGTAATTAGTTGTAGCGTTTATCTGCGTCGATACGCAACCATCTTGCCGTCGTTTCTAGCCATATTTTGTATAGAGAGTTTTAAAACCCGTTGCAAAGTTTTTTTCTGTGTATTCATGTTGCTCCGTAAGAGCTTCAACTATGTAACTCCATCTTCTTCTTCACTAAAGAACATGTAGAAAACACATACCAATTTACATAGTTGCAACATAATCCAACATCGGATATTATACGAAGTCGCTCTGAGCACAATTTACTCTCTATATCAGCTTGCAGCTCTTAACAATGAACTTCTTTGCCACATATCCTTTGTGATTCACTATAGAGGCTCTCATCCTCTTTACCTCTTCTTTTGATCATTTTGCATGTCCCAATTTGCTAAACTTCCTTCTCTTAGTTTCTTATATTGAAGTGGCCTCTTTTTCCACGAGTAGATATTTTACGCTACGCACCGAAATGATTCACCAACTTTCATCTCCATACTACCTTCATTTACCATCAAGGCTTTCTATTCCTTAATCCTTAGTATATCATCCTCCTACAAAAACTCAAAAATTAAAAACTCATTTCAGATTATAGAACAAATAAAAAGAGATACATGACAACGATATATATATATATATATAACAAGGCAAATACCGAGCTCTTTGGTGTAAATAAAATAAACCAAGAAAAACAAAACGCTTGTAACTAATTAATCGTGTTGAGTAACCGATCACCTATGAAAAAATGGAAATCAAAAGCTCAGAGAGGGAGCTCTGAATGGCTGATCTTGGTGTACATGAATTGTATATATTAAGAGCAAGAAGTTGTGATATTCTTTCATCTACAGTTTTTGTGCGTGCCTCCAATAACGCATCTTTGATTGCCTCGCGAAGCTTGAATGTGGCCGGGTTTTCTAATTGTTTGGGTGTGGAGATAGCCATGCTTGATGGGTAACCTATGGTGTGTGTGGGCGTGTTCGTGGGTGTATGGATGTTCTTGGTTCCATGTTTGAAAGACGGTGAAACGGAGGGCAGGGCGATGTGACAACGATAGCTCTTTTTAGCTTCAGCAGTATCTGATGAAACCCAACAGCTTCATTTGGTCCAAACACCTGAAAACGAATGCAATTACGGTTGGCGATTTCGGTGTAGGGATCAATTGCGGTTGAAGGCTTGTGTTTATATAGGCTGCTTTGATCATCGCGACGTTGTTGGGAGAGGAGTTGAAGGGCATATTGGTTATTGGCGAATTAAATGAGGCATATTAAAGAAGGTGAATTGAAGGAGGCGAATTGAAGTCGGCGTAGTTAAGGCGTCAGAGGTGGTGGTCGTAACGGCTGAAGGTTTGGGACGGCGAATAGGTTGTCTGGTTTTGGCTTGAAGATGATGACGAACATCGGCAGTGGCTTGGGCCTGGGAACTGGTAGGCTTAGTGGGCAACAAAAAGAGAGAGAAAAGCTGTTGTTTTTTGTGTGTGTCGCAATGTCTGAGTTTTAAAACAGCAGGTAGTTTTCTGCGAAAACATGTTGGTGTGGAATGCTGAGGTGACGAAAGGGAGGGGCTCACTTAAGAAGCTGATGTGGCATATCTCTAAAGTGGAGAATGAGCTCCTTTTAAATAGTTAGATAAGATACCAAAAAAATCAAGTTTTGCCAATTAATAAGATCATTAGTTCTGACAAATAATGCAAGAGTTAATTTGATTAATATAAAAGTCAACATATATACAGTATGATAACTAACTAAGACTCATCTCCTTCGGAACAAATAGGTTGATATTATGACATGGTTTTGATGTATTGCTTTTGCATTTGACAGGATATTTTTTGTATGAATTATTTTTTGCAACTTTTTTGTCAGAACGGTTTTATATTGAAAGCTTAAGCGTTCCCCTCATGAACAGAGGGACTAATACACGGTAACAAAGCGGTTTTAACTAGAGACTTTGCTAAATCATTTGTCGAACAAGAGATATACGAAAATGATATCGAAGAGAAAGAGAGGCTTAGGACTTATGTCATAGAGTAAATTCATCAACTCTATGTGATTCTTATTTAATCGGAGCAGAGAAGTCAATATATGTGAATCCGATATCACTAGAATGTGTTAGATTCCAAGCGCCTTGGCTGAAGTAAGGGCCGATCGAACTGCGAGCGCTCCCCTGCTAGCTCCAATGGGACAAAACTTCTGAATTCATTACCTTAGAACAGAGTGCCCTATCC
The DNA here is from genome assembly GCA_900406275.1 of Anastatica hierochuntica. NCBI lineage: Eukaryota > Viridiplantae > Streptophyta > Magnoliopsida > Brassicales > Brassicaceae > Anastatica > Anastatica hierochuntica. The sequence continues at coordinate 28,995 of OVAN01000196.1, read as the reverse complement.
CTCTTTAGAGAGAGAGAGAGAGAGAGAGAGAGACATCCTAATCCACAATCTTTCGTTGTTATCCTCCAAGCTGCGTCTTTGAAACACTTGACAGTGTCATAGTGTAGGATCCTCTAGACTTGGAGAGCCCTAGAGCGTCTTGGACATACTAATAGTAGTTGTGCATCTTGCCACTCAGGGGTCTCTTTTGTGGTCTGGAGGATTACTTCCTCTTCTAAGAAGCTACGGTCCGAGAAATTCAAGAAATTTCTCGCAGTCTAGAGTTTCCAACAAATCCACACAAACAGAGGGGTCAAGTGCAGGCAAACTAGTGGGAGATTGATGAGCCTTTGGGCTTCTTGGAGTAGGATTTTTGGAGATGAGATACTTCTGGTGGTTATGGAGTCAGATAAGGGAGCTAAGTTCCACACTTTCTTTGCAAAAGGCTAGAGCAAGAGGACGTGTATAATTGATTCAACAAGACCACAACGGGGACAACTCACAGTTGCAACAATTCCTCTTGTAGCTAGTCTTTCGCCCACTCGTAGTGCTTGTTGGCAAGCTCTCCACTGAAAAGTCTCAATTTTTGGAGAACTTTTATAGTTCCAGACGAGAGAGTTCCAGTTATTGTCCACATTTTCCAGATTTCGATGGCTTTGAACTGCCAAGTGGTACCCCGTCTTTGAAGTATAGAGTCTCAAATTCTCAGGTAACCAAATAAAAGAGTCATCCAGTTTGTTATAACTCGTAATGATGCTTCTTATATGTTCCTCAAGATGAGGTAAAGTGGATCGGATCGCGGGAACATTCCACTGGATCGAAGTTGGATCCAACAAATCACTACCTTCATGCTAGCTTTCTTTTCATTGCAGGCGTCATATGAAGCTTGTGAGGAAAAAGATGACAGCCATGGTTCTCCCCATAGCTTGATATCCTTTCCGTTTCTGATACTCCATCCTAAGTCTTTCTTGATGATCTCTCTTCTTGTTAGAATTCCCCACCAACCATGGGAGGGATTTAAGGGTCAATGGTTGTCCAAGAAAGGAATGGAGGGACACTACTTCCCTTGTAGGACCCGACAAAATAGAGAGGTGGGGGTGCTTGAGTAGTCTCCAACCTAACTTTGCTAATAGAGCATCGTTAGAGGCTTCGATCTCGCGAATTCCCAGTCCGCCAGCACCTTTTGGGCATGAGATATTGTCTCACGCAACTTTACTAATTTTTCGTTTGTCTGGTTGGCTATCACAACAAATCTCGTGAATACCATGGATCTTCACCCAGAACGGGATGATAGATGGGAAGTTTTTGTCGGCTATAGGTTCCCGTCGTTGCAGCATAAACATCCAGTGTTTGAAGTGATATAGCGCTCTCTTGAGCACAAGTTTCAGGTCCTCCTCTGAGGTAAAACGGAACAGGAAGGTTTCAAAGCCAAGCTCTTGCCCGGTAACAAAGTTGTCGAGGTTCCAAAAATGGATCATATAGTCCACCAGAGCCTTTGGACGTTACACTAACACATTTAAGACTTTACCAATGAGATTAAGTTTGTTCTCTTCAATGAGAGCAGAGTTGTCACAAAGAGGAATGTGGATGGGACATCTGATGTGGATCACTTTCTCCTCAGAGATCCATTTCCCTTTTTCAAATATTGAATAACGCTGAGTCATTTTAGTGTGGGTCGAAAGTAAAGAGCGAAAACAGACACTACAAGAAACTGAGCGATTAACAAAAAAAATTTACGACAAAAAAACATCATTGTTAATTAGCTACGATTTAACGACGAAACAAATTTTCTTCGTAACATCATCGTAAATTAACGAGGAAAGAAATCATCGTTAAAATCTTGGTGTTTCACGATGATGACGCGACAATCTGACATTTATTTTGAAAATCGTCGTTATGTTCTCGTTAAATAACAACGAAATTACGAAGACATATTTTACAAGTATTTAACAACAAATTAGAGACGAATATTATGGCAGGTAAAAACGTTTATTTTTAGGTGTACCTAATAGTTAACAACCAAAAATTATTCGTTAATTAGATTTTATATTGTCGCTTGTTGGTAGCAAAAAATGCTGATGTTAATTCGTTGTTAAATTCCAATGTAAATCCAATGGTAAAACTTAAGAAATTTCCTCTAATACCTCATTCACTTTCACCACAAATCACACCTCAAACATTCTTTCTTTCATCAAACACAAAGGAAAAATAAAAATTTCTGACGATCTATACGAAATCCGACGGCGGATGTACATGCATAGAGATGGGGAGGCATCGATGACTCAAGAGTTCCTCGAAGGTCTTGAAATTTTTATGTTTCAAGCCACATATCTACCTATCATTGTTAAAAGTGGTAAGATGTTCTGTCCATGTAGAAAGTGCAAGAATACACGGTTCATTTTTGTTGAAAATGTTTGAAAACATTTGATAAATAGAGGATTTACACCACAATATTTCATATGGTTTCAACATGGAGAAGGACATTGGGGTAATGTTGGTAGTAGCAGTAGTAGTAATTATCATCATCAATCCGTAGAAAATGTTGAACATGCTGATAGACATGATCATCAATATGAGTTTGGTAATTAGCATCATCATGATGATAATAAACACGATAGGATTAATGACATGGTTATATATGTATTTTCTCATCAAGAAAATAATGCTGCATTCGCATATAATGATGATAATATAATCGAAGAACCAAATTTAGATGCTAAAAGATTTTATGAGATGTTAAATGCGGCAAATCATCCATTATATGTTGGATTTAGAGAAGGATACTTCAAATTGTCATTAGCTGCTAGGATGATGAATATTAAAACATATCATAACTTAACTGTGTACATGGATGATTGGACTTATTTATTAAAAGAGTATCACCTTCTGATAATTTGGCTGCTGAAACGTATTATGCGATAGAGAAGTTGGTATTAGTCTTGGTCTACCATTTGAATCGATTGATTTTTATGTGGACAATTGTATGGTTTTTTGGAAAGATGATGATAAGTTTCTCGAAGAATGTCGTTTTGCAAAAAGCCAAGATTTAGGCCGCAAAGAGTTGGTTGGAAGATGTTACCATACCAGAGGATGTGGTATCTCCCTATAACTGACATATTAAAAAGAATTTATTAATCGGAAAGGACGACAGCATCAATGAGGTGGCATTCAGAACATGCACAATTAGATGAATAGGTCACCCACCCATCAGATGCAAAAGCGTGGAGACACTTTAACTGGGTACACCCCGATTTTGCTAGACAAAAAGGCAATGTCTACCTTGGTTTATGTACAGATGGATTTAGTCCATTTGGTATGTCAGGTAGGCAGTATTCTTTGTGGCCCGTAATCGTCACGCCGTATAACCTTCCACCAGAGATGTGTATGCAAAGAGAATTTATATTTCTCAGTATATTATTCCTTGGACCTAACCATCCAAAATGAACACTTGATGTTTTTTATAGCCTTTAGTCGAGGAGTTGAAGCAGTTATAACATACCAGAGTTCGCACGTATGACTATTCGAGAAGAAGAAATTTTACGATGCGTGCAGTGCTTATAAGAACCATAAGAGACTTTCATGCGTATGGGATATTGTCAGGTTGGACAACACATGGACGGTTGTCTTGCACTTACTGCATGCATCGTACGGATGCGTTTAACCTAAAGCATGGTAGAAAACAAGCTGGTTTGACTGTCATCATCAATTTCTTCCTATAAACCACCCATACAGAAGAAACATAAGATTGTTTAGGAAGAAAAAAATTGTTTGTGTGCCTCCACCAGTGTATCTAACAGGCGATCAAGTAGATGAGAAAATTAATTATTACGGTGCATTATACACAAGTCCTGGGGGGGGGGGAATTGGCATGTAGCACCTAATATGCCTGATGGTTATCTGCAAGACCATAACTGGCATAAGAAAAGTATCTTCTGGGAGCTTCCATTCAGGAAAGATCATCTACTCCGACAAAATCTTGATGTGATGCACATCGAAAAGAACTTTTTTGATAACATCAGGAATACACTTCTAAATGTACAGGGGAAGAGTAAAGATAATTACAAATCACGTCTTAACTTGGCTGAAATATGCGGAAGGAGCGAATTGTACATTATCAAAGATGGTAAAGTGTCAGTCCCTATATTCAGATTATCCAGTTCAGCGAAGACAACGCTATTACAATGGGTGGCATCTGAAGTCAAGTTTCTGGATGGGTTTGTATCAAATCTTTCACGATGTGTGGAGCAAGGTAGATTCTCAGATATGAAAAGTCATGATTGTCATGTGTTTATGCAACGCCTACTACCATTTGCTCTGGCGGAACTTCTACCAACAAATGTGCACGAAGCAATTACTGGTACGTACGTAATAATGTATACACCTTGACTGAAACATATAAGTATACCATACTAATATACATAGATGTTGATGTTTTATAGGAGTAGGGATGTTCTTTCGGGATCTTTACACGAGGACATTGACAGAAAATCTAATAGCCTAACTAGAGGAAAACATTCCCATCATTTTGTGCAATTTGGAGAAGATATTCCATCCACCAATTTTTGATGTAATGGAGCACCTAACTATACATCTTCCACATGAAGTGGAACTTGGGGGACCTGTGCAGTTTTGGTGGATGTACCCTTTTGAAAGATTCATGAAACATCACAAACGAAAAGCGAAGAATCTTGCAAAAGTGGAGGGTTCTATTGTCGCGGGAAGTTCAACCGAAGAGACATCTCACTTTACGTCTTACTACTTTGACCCTAAAGTAAGGACACGCAAAAGAGCGTTGCGACGATATGATGATGGGGGCGTTTCACCAACATATGCCATGGATGGAGTTCCACATATATTTTGCGTAATTNTTTGTGAAAGGGGAAAAGGGGTTTGGGGGGGGGGGGGGGGAGAGTGAGGAAGAAATTCACTGTGCCCATACATACATTCTTCTGAACTGTGAGAAAATACGTCTGTGAGAAAGTTATATATATATTTCGCTTATATTTATATGTATTTCTATATCTTAAATGTATAAATCTTACATATGAATATATATATATATATGTATGTATATATATATATATGTATATATATATATATGTATATATATGTACTAGTCTTTTTGTCACCCAAGTTCGCGAAGGGATAGAGGGGATCTCATATGATGATGTCGAGACAAGAAAAGTAGAGAACTTTGTTATGTGGTTGCAACGACAAGTAAGTATATTTGTACGTATATATTTATATATACATATACATTTAAATATGATGTAGCTAATATTATCGATCATATTAATTAGTTACATATATATTGATTACGAAGACGAATATATCCTCTGTGGTTTTATGAGATGCTACGGCATCCACTTGCGAGGATATGTACCGCACCAATGTATTTTACAAGTGGATATGCATTCCACGCTTACGATTATGGCAGACATCGCACAAGCGTTAACTAAGAAGTTTGCAGAAGGGGGGTATAGATGTCTATGGAATCCTACAAGAAATTATAGAAGTTACATTCTCATGTCTACTATAATTGAAATGCGTGCTCTTTAAGTGCGAGTTGTTTGATCCTATAATTGGCAGAGGTGTTCGTATCAACAAATTCGGGATCGTAAATGTTAACAAGGGAAAGAGGTACAACAAATTTGCGCCTTTTATCCTTGCAACAAAAGCGGAGCAAGTTAGTTTCATTCTTTACCCTGGTTTGAGATCGACCGGCATAAACTGACTATCTGTAGTGAAGATTGCGCAACGAGGTCATATAGTACGCGAAGAGGAATCTACCCTCCAACACGAGACACTCGTTCAGATGCCTTCTCTTGAACTAAATATAGATCTTGTTCTACTAATTGATCCCCATAGCAGGGAAGTTGACTAAATACCTGAGGAAACATAACAAACGGACGAATTCGGCGAAAGTGACAGTCCAGATGGCGAGGAGGGGTCCGAGGATGAAGCTAAGTGATAAAACTTTTATTTTAAAGTTTTTCTTATTAGACATTATATGTATGATATGAAATTTTTTTATTTTTTATTTAATTAAATAACAGTATTAATGAAATTAATGAAGAAGAAGTTGAGATGTTCTTTTTGTAGCATAAAGCTCTCATTGAATCGCCAAGAAAGTTTTTGAGCTTTTTTAAAGTGAACAAAAATAACCGATGATAAATCAATGATCTTCTCTCTTTCTCTTTAAATTATACTTAAGATTTATGTTTAAATGAATCTTACCAATCGTTGTAAATTCTTTGTTAACTTACAAATCGTCTTAAATTCATCGTTAAATAACGACGAATTAACAACGATTGGTCGTAAAATCCAAAAGTTTTCGTTTCCCTCTGACGCGTAAATTCGAAAATTTAATATTTTCATTGCGACGAATTAACGACAACAACATCTATATATACCAGCGATATTTCTCCCACATTCGTTGCTCATCACTCACTTTTCTACGCTCTCTAACCCAATAAGGTAATCTTCTAAATTTTAATTTTTTAATTATTTCCATATTTAAATATTAAATTAGGATATAATTTTAGGATTAGATTAATTGTAGGATTGAGTTTTAGAATTAGAATTGAAATTCACAATTTAGGATTGGAATTTCAAAGTTTAGGATTTTAATTATAACTAGAGTTTAGGAATTATAATTAAACTTTTCTTGATTGTTCTTATATTTTGAGTTAGGTTCAATAAATTCATAATTTAAAATAATCAAACAGAGAATCTTTTTCAAAATATGTTTTTCTGAAGATATATAGTTGTAAATATAAAAGTTTAATATATGATAATAATTTTACTTTTTGTATAATATTACATAGTTTGTAAATTTAACCCAGTTTAATGGTGAATGATAATTTATTTAAATAAAGAATTTAAAAATAATAAAATAGGCTAATTTACCTATTTAATACAATTTCATCAAATTTAATTCATATAATACTTCTATTTAATATAATAAAGAATATAACTATTAATTTTTTATTAATTTAGAATTTTTAATTTATTATAATAAAATTTTCATTAAAATTAATTTATCATAATATTATATTATTATTTATGAAGTTAGTTCATGCAATATTTAATAAAAATATTTAAAATTTTTAGTAGAATTTTGTTAGATTTTTTCTCAACGGATTTTGTTATAAATAAAAATTAAATTAAAAATGATAGTTAAAACTTATTATTAATATCCTTATTTATCACTAAGATTTTTAGAAATATTAAATAATTAATTAATTAATTCAAAAAATCAAATATGTCAATATGTAATTAATTAAATGGTTGGCGATCTTAGATCTAGGTTTCTGAGATGAGACTTTCCCACCAATCGGAGTTCTTGGGCTTTAATGGAAGGACGGGTCGAGGGTTATGTCGCCGGCTGGTAAGGAGGAGGTCTCCGTCAGATGACGGTGAAGTCTTGCAGTGTTTTTTGCGGCAAGAATGGAACTTTCGGTGGCTCTGTCGTTTAGTTGTTAGGTTGTTTTGGATAGATCTACTGGAGAATCAGGCTGATGTGGTATTTGTGAGCCACAAGATTTCTACACGAGAGATGATGACTGTGGTTATTTGGGGCTCGAGTCTCAGCGAGATTGAATATTGGTTCAAGGAGATTAGGTTAGGAGCGACGGTTGACGAGGATAAGTGTTCTTGGAAAGGATTATTAGGAGGGATAGTGGACTTAATGGTGATGGATTATCAAGGATTTGTGAAGATTCCTCTCGATTCTTAAGGATATTACGGTGGTCCAAATCTCCGATGACATCTCAAGGTGAATGGTGTTTAGGAAACTGGATAGAGGAAGGATTGGGTTTACGATCAAATCTTTCCTCTTTGGAAAGATTTAGTCAAGGATTTGGACACGATTTTCTTCAAAGAGTGGGACAGCTACTATCGAGTTTAATTTGGTGGATTGTCTAGATCAGGTATCGATTCTTCATTCTGCTTTTGGAAATTATAGTTATTGCGGCAAGAGGATTCAGTGTAGGATACATAGAGGAGCTGATGCAGAGGTTAAGACATCGAAATCTTCTGGTCTATTTCTTTCTATGAGTGTTACAAAAAGCTTCTTTACCTCTGTTTTATTTGTTCAAGATATCTTTTACTGGAAATCTCAGGCTAGTTCGAAAATGGCTCAATTAATGGCTAGTAAAGGGAAGAGTCTGGTTAGAATTGAGGTTGTGAAGTTGTCATCAACGGGTATTGCTCGCAGAGTCCAACAGTTCTCTTTGACTATGGTTGGGAGACTGTTGAATCCAGAAGTTCAAAGAATGGATAGTCTACTCCTTAATCTACCAAAGATATGGAAATTGGAGGGTAAGGTTGAAGGGGGTTATTTGGGTAATGGAAAATTCCAGTTTAATTTTCAGTCTGAGAGGGATAATTTGGATGTTCTAAGCTATGGTCCGTACCACTTTGGTGGGTGGATGGTCTCTCTGATTCGTTGGGCACCTGTGATACTACCACGATATCCCTCAGCCATCACTTTCTAGGTTAAATTCGAAGATATTCCTATGCATCTCTGGGAGCTTGAAACAGTCCGGGTAGTGGGTAATGCCACTGGGACGGTAGAGGATATTGATGCGGATTTTGGTAGCGTTAAGATGACGGTGGATGGCTTTAAGCCAATCAATTTCCAAACTGTGGTCCCTTTTGACCATGGAGAGGAGATCATTGTTGGCTTAAAGTATGACAAGCTTATGGGCTATTGTAAGCACTGTAACATGTTAACACATGATGTTTTGGTTTGTCCGGAATTGGAGGTGAATCATAGGCAGCAGCAGGAGGTTACTCCTCATGGTGGTGAAGTTGAAAGCCTTTCACGTGAAGGCTTAAATAGAGGGGCAGTTCGTAGGTTACCGGTAAAAAGAGCATTGGAGAGGGAGTTAGTGGATAGTCAAGAACGGGATTCTCAGGGGCGTGAGTGGAGACAGAAGGACAACAGAGATCATATAGATATTGGTCGTGATTCTTACGCAGAGAAAGTGATGAAAAGAGGAGAAGCTGGGGATGCTCGGGTGTACCGTTATAAAGGCTACAAGAATGGGCATTCTAGACAACATTACAAAGAGGTTCGTCCAAGGGATGGGAGCTCATCCTTGGCTGTGAATCAACGTCATAATAAGTGGCCGAAACCACTATATTTTGAGGCTGATCGGCAGGGAAAAACGGTGGTGACGGTGGACTTTCAAGATCATTTGAATGGCAAAGACAAAGGAAAAGCTATAGATATAGCTGAGGATAATGAGGCTACTCAAGGGCACATCTCCATGTCCTCAAGTCTGGTAGACAACGATGATTTGCTGGTTGAAGATGGGGAGGTAGTGGTAGATGTGGTCCAGGGAGGGAATGAGAAAGAGGCGGAGGCTGCGGGTCCTAGATTGGATTTAGTGGTTCATGAGGCGCCTTTGGACACTGAGGTCTTGCTGAACGAAGAGACTAATCCCCAGGATATGGTCTTCGCTCCTTTTGAGAGTCTTGTACGTACGGGTATTACTGTTGAGACGGGAGATGTCTCAATCATAACTGAAACAAGTATTCAATCCTCTGTTTCAAAATCTCTCTCGGGTACTGAGGAAATTACTCAGGATATTAAGGCTATTGATTTGAATCATAGGAAATTATCAAAGCTTAGGTGATGTAAAAGTCCCATAAAAATAAAAGGAATGAATATTAGGAAGATGAATATGATGCAGTTGGTATCGCCTAAAAAGCGGTTGGACAATCGTGGGAAATCTGTCAAGCGTTCTCTGGTTTCTAATATGAATTCATTTCATATTGTAGGAATGAAGAAGGTAGTCATGGAGACTAAGGGAGGCACTAAGGCTAACGTGTCATCCAAGGTTACAAAACAAGGAATGGTGGCTCCCCTGAATCCACCAGTGCATCAGTGAAGATTCAAAGTTGGAATTGTCAAGGCTTGGGAAGCGACTTAACATCGGATACTCTAAGAGATCTTTGGTTTAAATTTAGACCGGATATTGTATTCCTTTCGAGAACTAAACAATGTTCTTTCAATTTAAAAAAATTTCAATTAAGTTTTGGATTTAATAATTTGTACACGGTCGATCCGTTAGGATCAAGTGGTGGACTAGCTGTTCTCTACAATAATGAAATAAAACTAGATATCTTGTTTTCTAGTAACGGCATTATTAACGTTGACGCTTCGTTCCAATGCTTTAAAGTTTCTATCTCTTTTGTATATGGTGAACCGGTAGCCGCGTATCAGTACAAAGTATGGGATAAATTAATAGAAATAGGAACACAAAGGTCAAAACCTTGGTTGATTATAGGGGATCTAAATGAATTAACATGTAATCATGAAAAAAAAGGGAGGGCCTATGCGATATGCGGCCTCTTTTGTCCCTTTTAATCACATGTTAAGTCATTGCGGAATGACAAAATTCCCATGTGTCGGGGACCAACTGTCTTTGAAAGGTATACAGAATAAGCAAAACATACGCTGTAAATTAGATAGAGCGGTAGGAAATGAGGATTGACATAATGTTTTTGGATATTCCAAAGTGGAATATCTGGCGAGGATAGGATCTGATCGTCCAATTTTATTAAAATTTAATTACAAAGAGGAGAAATATTACAAAAAATTTCAGTTCGATAAAAGATGGATAGGGAAGGACGGCTTTGCAGAATCCATTGCATCGGGTTGGCAACGTAAAACGAACTTTAGGGAGCCAGCTTTTGTGGATAGAATAAAAAACTGTAGAAATTCAATCTCATGGTGGAGGAAAAATAGTATACCACCAGGAAAAGAGAATATCGAGGTATTGAAGGCTAAGTTAGAAGAAGCTCAGAATGATGATTCGGTAACACAGGATATAATCATCACGATTAAGAAAAAACTTCAAGAAGCTTATAAAGAAGAAAAAATTTATTGGAAACAGAAAAGTAGGAATCTATGGTTAAAAAAAAGGGGATAAGAACACAAAATTTTTCCACGCTTCAACTAAACAAAGGCGGGAAAAAAATTGTATTTCGAGACATTTCGACTCACAGAGATCATGGGAGGAATCACCGGAAAAGATAGAAAACATAGCGACATCATATTTTCAAGATCTCTTCACACCGACTGTGACAGGGAGTTTTACACGAGTTCTTAAGAATGTGAGACCGGTTATGACAGATAGGATGAACCAGTCGTTGACAAGGGATGTATCAGAAAAGGAAGTAAGGTCGGCACTTTTTGCCATGCACCCTGAAAAAGCCTCTGGGCCTGATGGGATGACAGCTTTGTTTTTTCTNTTGGGGGGGGGGGGGTTCTAAAAGCAGATTTGGTGAATTTGGTAAAAGACTTTTTTCCGGACTGGAAAATTTTATCCACGACTATATGAGACAAATATTTCCTTAATACCAAAGTTGGATGAACCAAAGAGGATGTCGGAGCTTAGACCAATTAGTTTATGCAATGTGGGCTATAAGATCATATCAAAAAATTTGTGTCTAAGGTTAAGAAAGTTTCTCCCGTCAGTCATCTCATAGATACAACCAGTTTTCGTGTCCGAAAGACTAATTACGGACAATATCTTGATTGCTTAGGAGATATTTCATGGATTACGTACAAACAAAAATTGTCGGTACGAGTTTATGGCAATTAAGACGGATATGAGTAAGGCCTATGATCGTGTTGAATGGTCTTTTTTGGAAGCAATTATGCAGAAATTGGGCTTTGGGAAAAAGTGGGTCTCATGGCTAATGTGGTGTGTTCAGTCGGTATCTTATAAGATCCTTTTCAATGGTCAACCGACAGGAAACATTGTTCCCCAGAGAGGATTAAGACAGGGTGACCCTTTATCCACGTATTTGTTTATTTTATGCACGAAGGCTTTGATTGCTAACATTAAACGGAAAGAAATGGATAATGCTTTAGTGGGGATTAAGATTGCAAAACACAGTCCATCGATCTCTCACTTGCTATTTGCGGACGATAGTATGTTCTTTTACAAAGCAAAGGTTGCTCAGTGTCAAGCCATTCTGGATGTTTTACAGGAATATGGGGCTGCATCGGGACAAGTAATAAATTTTGAAAAATCATCAGTTTTGTTTAAGAATGTTCCGGAGCATAATAAAGCCACGATGAAGGTACAACTAGGCATCTCAAAAGAGGGAGGAATGGGTAATTACATAGGTATCCAAGAAAGTCTGGGAGGCCCTAAAAGCCATATTTTTAACTTCATAAGGGAACGACTCGGTGAATGAGTAAATGGATGGTCATCCAAGTTTCTATCAAAAGGGGACAAGGAAATCTTGATAAAATCAGTTGCTCTAGCGCTCCCCAACTATGTCATGTCATGTTTTAAGCTTCCCAAAGACTTAACTACCAAGTTAACCAGTGCGATTTCAAAATTTTGGTGGAGCTCCAATGGATGTAACCGCGGTCTCCATTGGGTTGCATGGGACAAATTTTGTATTCCTAAAGAGAATGGAGGCCTCGGCTTCAAATCTATGGAAGATTTCAACACGGCCTTATTGGCTAAATAATTGTGGAGACTAATTCAGTTCCTGGATTCTTTGGTTGCTCGCGTTCTTCGCGACATATATTTTAGGAAAGTTCATCCCTTGAACGCCAAAAAACCACATTCACCTTCGGGTGGAAGAGCATTCTCTCAGCCCAGTCATTGCTTAAACAAGGGATTAGGATAAGGATAGGTTCTCGAATAAACACATTAGTATGGCATGATCCATGGATCCCGGTACAACCACGACCGGCAAGAGGCCGGGGGAGCGTATGGCATCCTCGACTAGAAGCTCATCATTTAATAACCCTACCATGAGGGAATGGCATTTGATAATTTTACAGGAATTTACAGATCACGAGGATGTCGAGCTAATTCGGAGTATCCAACCAAGTCGGACGATCTCTTATGACGGTCTGATATGGCATTACACAAAATTGGGTCAGTATACGGTTAGATCGGGGTATAAATTAGTTAACTAAGTGAAAATAACTCGGATTACTAATGATGGTTGGGGCCCGAGTCTGTAGAACCTGAAAGCGTTCACTTGGAAAATAAAATGCCCACTCAAAATACAACATCTTCTCTGGCAAATCATTACAAGGAGTCTTGCGGTGGCAAGGAATTTAAATGATAGAGGGGTGCAATGTGATTTAACTTTCAAACGTTGTGGCAAAGCAGAGGAATCAATCAATCATGTTTTCTTCGAATTTGATTCGATAAGGCAGATTTGGAATTCCTTTAATAATCCGGCGACGTCGGAGGTTTTTCCTTCATCTTCATTGTATACTAATATGGACTATCTATTTTGGAGAAACCCTATGAAGACCCATGATCAAAAATATGATTTGTTCCCTTGGATATTATGGTTAACTTGGAAAACAAGAAACCAAATGGTGTTTCAGGGTGTTCATCTTGGAGTCGACGATATTCAACGGAATGCAGAGACTGACTTGGCCGCTTGGGATGAGGCACAAGTACCATCATATCCGGCTGATGATCAGATCGATAATGAGGATATTAGACATGCTAGCTTAAAATGTCGAATAGATGGATCTTGGAAACAATCAGACCCCACTTCTGGTCTTGGCTGGATTTGCAAAGATGGGGATAACTCGGTTGTTTTAGTTGGCGTGAAATGTTGTCGTCGAAGCCTCTCGCCTTTGCATTCAGAGATGGAAGTTGTGATATGGGCAATGGAGGAGCTCTATAACCGAAGAATAGATTACCACGCCTTTGAGACGGATTGTTTAGAGCTTTATAACATTTTGCAGCACCCGAATAAGTGGCTGGCGTTTTCAACTCCATCACTAAATTTCAGCGACTTCTTGGACATTATCCTGACTTCTCACTCTCTACCATCCTGCGAATAGGGAATACACAAGCAGACTGCCTTGCTCGAAGATCACGTGTTATTTTCTCTGATTATATATTTGTAGATTCTCATCCTCCAATTTGGGCAGCCAATGTCGGAGGGACTTTCTGATTAATGTGTGGTTGACAAAAAAATGGTTCTACTATGACTTAACATAGTAGATAAAATGATTACTCAGTTTTAATATAATAGATTAGGGACTATTTTTTTAGTTATTATGGCTTCTCTTAGATGACTCATCCGACCACATTATCTGGAGTTCATGGAAGACCGAGAGGTCGAGGCTCGTCGGTCGGGAGCCTCGTCATCTTCATCTACACCGCTCTCAGGGTCTTGGACAACGCCGAGACCGTCGGTTACACTGACACATCCGCCACCGCCGCTAGTAGCACCGGCACCAGCAGCACCAGCGGATCCTACTCATCCATAGCACCAGCAGCAGTCTCCGAGGCAGTCGGGACCGATGGAAGCATAGATCCTGACTTAGATGTTTTGGCCAACGTCCCCGACGCTCATCTTCGGGTTGAAGACATCATCGTTCAGCCCAGATATGATCATCTTCTTCGTCTCGATCCCAACAGGGCAGACGAGAACGTTTTTTGGTATGTTTTAATATGATTAATTAATTCTTTATTTTTTTCTAAATTTATATGTTTATTTTGTAGGTCTGGCGTCGACAACAAGGACGGTCGCTCCGTCTCCGACACGATCAAGGGCTACTTTACGGAGCCGCACGTCAACTGGTCGACAACGCCGGACCACATTAAGCGATCATGATTCAAATGTTTCGCGGTATGATTTTTTTAATTATTTTATTTAACTTAAATATTATATATATATATATATATAGTTTAATCCAAGTTTTTTTTTGTTTTTTTAGCAAAAGTGACATTGGGACCTCACTATCAACGATTCAAGGAAGAGTTCTACTGCAACACCATCTCGGACTGGAAGGAGAAGTATGGGTTCAAGGGAGACCTTGCCAAGCCCATTTTCATGCCCGAAGCAATGTGGAACGACCTCAAAGCCTACTAGAGTGATGCACATGCCGCATCGATTGCGGCTAAGTGTTTCGTCGCACGGGACACCACCGCTCCGAATGGTACCAAGAAGTAGATGCCTCATACTTCAGGTCAGGCCTCTTTCATTAGTCAACAAATTCAGATGTTAAGTAATGTTTGAATTATATTTTAAATTATTTTTACTAACTCAAATACATAATATATAATATTTAGTTATTTGTCTATTTTTTGTAGGCCGAGAAATTTGGTTATCTTTCTTTTAATAGTCAGGTCTTCGAGAAAACGCACAATCGGAAGAAAGGCGGGTTTGTTGTTGATGCATAACCCGAGAGGATCTACAATGAAGAGGAGGCGGGGTGATTGAGATTGAGAGTCAACGATCTTAGCTATCGCTCGGAGGCACGGCTCATTTGGCCAAGCCTTTATCCACTCCCGAGCTCGACCGTATTTTCGAGGAGGTAAATTTTTATTTATTTCATTAATTTTAACTTATTATTTTTAAAAAAATTAATTATAATTTTTTCGGATTGCTCCCAAGAAAAAAGAGAGATTTTTGGGGATGGGCTCCATTCAGGATGTCCCAACAGAATCGTCGTCATACCGAGCTACGTTGTCCCAGAAGACAGCTATGCAGGACGAGCTAAAGTCCGCACACGCTGAGATCACGGATCTACGGACGAAACAAGAGTGGTACGATCGCCAGTTCAACTTCTACGATAAGATGTTAGGGATCCTTTTGGTGGGCAACCCGGAGATTGCTCGTTTGATGAAGGAGAACGAAGTTGAGGCCTCCAGACCACCGCAGGAGCAGACCGTCTATTTGGAGCATGCGACGGAGACGTATTTCCCCGATGTCGACATAGATTTAGGAGAAGATAAAATTTATAAAAGTATTGCATTTTTAAAAAAAATTATATAATTTTTTTTATTTTATTTATAACTTAATTTTTAAAAATGAATTTTATTTTATTTTCTATATTTTTAATTAAAAAATCGTTGTACATTCGATGTTTTTAACATCGAATTAACGACGATTTTTTTAAAAATTGTCGTTAAACCATAGTTAATCTAAGACTATTTAACGACAAATATTTGATAGAGTCGTCGTTAAATCGTTGTAATTTAACTACGAGTTAACGACGAATTGATCCACCAATGATGTCGTTTAAATCTCGTTATTTTTCATCACCTTTACTACGAATTAGATACAAATTATATTTTCTCGTTAATTTGTAGTTAAATTATGACTGTTTAGCTAAGTATCTTTAACAATTGATTTATGACGAAATATGAACGTCGTAAATATAACGAGGAATTTACGATGATCAGTCCATTACGTTGGTCTGTTAATAACGAATTGATTTCCGTTGTAAATTCATCGTTAGTGTTAGTTAACAACGAATTTATGACGATCATGGTTGTTGTTAATCGTCTGATTTCTTGTAGTGAGAGAAATTTGAGTAAGTTAGAGCAACTTGCGTGACTTTTCGAAAAGGAAGCAACAATGGATATGCACTATGTAGTAAAAGGTAGATACTAAGGGGACCAGAGATCACTGCAGAGCACTGTAAGAGGTATAACCAAGTTGTCCAAGACAATACTTTATGCTAAGGGACTCCAATAAAAGAGTAAAGTCGAAGCTCCAATTTAGAGAGCTCTAGAGAGTTGACGGAAGATTCTGGTCTTTAAGATCTTTGGGGCCATCGTGTTAGAATTAAAGAGATTTGAGAGTATTAAGTGAAGAAAATATTGTAGTTTGTAGAGAGAATGAGAGAAACTTTCATAAGAGAAGAAAGAAAGAGAGAAAAAGGATTAGAAGTATTTTCTATTCAAGATAACAAAAACATTACAATTATGTGTTCTTAAATAGAACAACTAAAGAAGAAGACAACTCAAATTCAAATGAGTTGGAGAGAACTTATTAATGGCTTCCTTCCTTTTCCAACGGATAGATAGTCAGTCTACATTTCTGTGAATTTTGACTATCTACATATAGATATAAAGTCAGACTATTCCAACGGATATATATCTAGTCCGACTAGATATATAGCATGGCTATTTCTCAATACTCCCACTCAAGCTTAACTATAAGATCTTACTATAGTTAAGATTTGAACCATGAATCATTGCCTTATTAAAACCTAAGTGGGAAAACACTTTGGACAAAACCACACTTAGGAAAAAGAGTACAAGTCATCATGGTTAGAGGTCTTCATATTTGAATGTTAGTGAGTCCAAGTCTTGGAAAGATAGACTCACATATCTTCTTGCTTGTAGCTTTGGTGAAGATATATGTTAATTGATCTTCGCTTCTTGTATAGCACAGCAATATCACTCCTTGCTCAACCATTTGCCGAACTTTGTGACAATCTACCTCTATGTGCTTCGTTCTTTCGTGGAACACCGAATTAGACGCTATATGTATTGCGGCTTGATTATCACAATGCATTGTGATCGGTCTTGATTATTCTATACCCAAATTTGTGAGTAAGTTTTTAATCAAAACCAGCTCATTCGTGAGTTTCCTCATAGCTCGATACTCGGCCTCGGCATTCGAACATGACACCACCTTTTGCTTCTTACTCTTCCACGTAACCAAGTTTCCTCCTATGAAAGTGCAATAGTCGGTAGTAGATCTTCTATCATTCCTATCTCCGGCCCAATCCGCATCACAATATCCTATTATCTCAGTATTCTTGCTACAACCCATCCATACTCCTTGTTTCGAACACTCACCCAAGTAACTAAGTATTCTTTCCACCATCTTCCAATGATGCATCTTCGGAGCTTGCATGTATTGACTCACTTGAGTCACTGCAAAACATATATCCGGTCTTGTCATAGTAAGATAGATAAGCTTTCCAACCATTCTTCTATATAGCTTTGCATCTTCAAACAGTTCATCCTAGAACCCCCCCCCCTCACATGGTGTCTTGTATCCATCTTCAAGAGGTGTTTTGGCTATTCTCCCTTCAAGTTGCCCTATCTCACACAACATATCAAGTGTGTACTTCCTTTGAGATAGAAATAACATCTCTTTAGATCGGCATATTTTTATTCCTAGGAAGTACTTTAGTTCACCCAAATCTTTAATATCAAAGACGGATTTAAGATATACCTTTTTGGATTGTACACCTTCTTTGTCACTTTCTGTGATGATAATATCATCCACATAGACAAGAAAAACCATTATCCCATTCGGACAAGGTAGAGTGAATAACGTGTGGTCCGCCTCGGATCTTCTAAAGCTTTTTCCATTAAGCGTCGTACTCAACTTGTGATACCACGCCCTTGGAGATTGCTTAAGTTTGTAGATAGTTTTCTTTAGTCTTAGCACATTTTCGGGTTTTACAATGTGTTCTAAGCCTGGAGGAGAATGCATATAGACTTCATCTTTTAGCTCGCCTTGTAGAAATGCATTCTTGACATCTATTTGCCAAAGATCTCATTCTAGATTAACGGCAAGAGACAATAATGTTCGAATTGTATGGAGCTTTGCCACAGGTGAAAACGTATCTATGTAGTCTTCTCCATAAACTTGAGTGAATCCCCTTGCAACTAGTCTTGCTTTGTGCCTCTCAATTTTTCCATCACTCTTGTACTTGATGGTGAAGACCCATTTACTTGACACGGTTTTCTTTCCTTTTGGTAGTTCGGGTTCGAACCATGTTCCATTTTCATCTAAAGTCTTGTGCTCATCCCCAACTGCATCTCTCCAAACCTTGTGCTCTTTGGCTTCTCCATACGTTCTTGGTATGTATTGTTCATCCAAGTTAGCCATGAAGACTTGATGTTCTTAAGGATACACGACTAGAGAACAAGTAGCTTGAATAGGATGAGCCACGACTTCATAATTGTAATACACCCTTTTGTCTACCCACTTTGATGGTTTTTTATCCTTGTGTTTCTTCTTAGGGGTAGAACTTGACTTTCTTGGACCTCTTGAGCATCATCCTCGGCCTTCTCTTGGTCCTCTTCTCCTTGAGCTTATTCCTCGGTCTCATGATGTTCTTGAGCATCATCCTCGGTTTCCTCTTCTTGAACTTCCCTTGGATCATGATTTGGTGATGCACCATTGTTTCCCCCTTCATGATCCACGAGAATATTCTCCTTTGATAATTCTCCTTGTGGTTCGGTTCTCCTAGGAACCTCAAGACTTGTGATGACAAGATTTTGAAGGATCATCCTTAGATTATGTGCTCTATCCGAAGGTGAGCTTGAGATGTCTTTCAAATTCTCCCAATCTTTTTCTTCAAAATATTCCTTTGATTCCATGAAGTGGACATCTCTAGACACCATCATTCTCTTTTCCTCTGGAACATAACATTTGTATCCTTTTTGAGTGCTTGAATAGCCAATGAACATTTCCTTGGTACTCTTGGCCTCAAGTTTGTTTCTTCATTCTTCGGGAACTAAAAAAAACAAACACACCCAAACACACGTAAATGATTAGTTGATGGTTTAGTTTTGTTTAGTACTTCATATGGAGAGATGTCATGAAGAATCTTTGTAGGTGTTCTATTGATGAGATAACATGCCGCTACCACCGCATCTCCCCAAAATTTCTTTGGAATATTTGTATGAAACATCATGCTCCGAGCCACTTCCATAAGGTGTCTATTCTTTCTTTCGGCTACCCCATTTTGTTAAGGGGTATATGGGAAACTTGTTTGATGTAGGATGCCATGTTTGTTGAGATGATCCTTGAATTGATTGCTTATATATTCCCCACCATTTTCCGATCTAAAAATTTTAATCTTGCCATTAAAATGGTTAGCCACATAGTTCTGAAAATTTATAAATGCTTCTAGGACTCTATCTTTAGTTTTCATCAATGTTAACCAAGTATACTTTGATTTCTCATTTATGAACGTGACAAAATACTTATGATTTTCTCTAGAGAGACATGGGGCTGTCCAAACATTCGAGCGTATGAGATCAAAGCAATTATCATAAATTGTTGAAGACTTAGGAAAAACTGTTCTACAATGTTTACCGAGAATACAAGCTTCACAATCATGATTCTTAAACGAAATACTAGGTAACATGAGTTCTAAAGCACAAACATGAGGATTTCCTAGTCTAGCATGCCATAGTGCATCATTACTTAGGCTAGAAATTGATTTAAATGCAAAAGATAGATCAGTTGGAGACTTGGTATCTTCAAGTAAATACAAGCCTTCCTTGGTGGTCACTTGGCCGAACACATTACTTGTCTCAATATGCTGAAATTTGATATCAGTAGGACTAAAAATAACATTGCAATTAAGGTCCTTTGTGATCTTATTAACCGAGAGCAAGTTAAAGGTGAAACCAGGTAAATATATGGCCTTAGATTCTCTATTTAACAATATAAGCATTCCTTCACCTTTAATAGGAACTCCTTATCCATTTGCAACTATCACATTTCCTAGTGCTGGTATCCTATCTCTAATGAGATTAGAATCACTAATCATGTGATGAGATGCCCCGGAATCAACTATTAAAGGTTTAGAAATACTTGAAGAAAAACGAGATTTACCAAATACTTTATCGTTAGATTCTTTGAGGGCCTTAATGAGAGCATCAATTTTGGATCTCTTCAGAAATTCATCTTGTGCGTTCTCCAAAGGTTTAATAGGCTCCTCCTCCTTAGCTTGAGAAGAGACTCCACTCGGCCCTTCACTAGACTTGTTGGACAAGTTGGCTCTTTGATGGTTCTTGTTCCCATATTCGGCTCATTTTGGCTTGAGATGAGGATAGAGAATCCAACAACCATCCTTAGTATACCCCATTCTTTTACAATGCTCGCATTTCTTAGAGGTATAACCATTGTCATTTCCTTGCTTAGACCCTTGATCGTAGCTTCCTTGAGCTTTATTAGCTAATGCTAATTCTCTTCTTCCTCTAAATAGTCCTAGAGATCCTTCATCCTTTTGAACTTGAGCACAAATTTCTTCAAGAGTTGGGAGCTTGTCCGCTTTAACGATATGCTTGATGAGATCATTGTATTTTGAATTCAACGTCGAAAGAAGAGCAAACATCTTGTCTCGTTCTCTTCTTTTATTAAGGATGAAAGGGTCGGTTGTGCTTGGTCTAAGCATTTCAAGCTCGGCCAAAAGGGATCTAAACTTCCCAAAGTGTTGGTTGAACTCCATGTTTGCTTGGCTAAGCTCATTGATAGCCTTTTTTACTTCAAAAACTCGACTAATATTGGAAACATTGCCATACACCTTCTTGAGAGTTTCCTTTAACTCTTTTGTTGTTTCACAATAAGAGTATGCCTCTAAAATTGAAGCTTCAAGTGAGTTTTGTAGTATGGATAGTACACTTTGGTTTTCTTAAAACCATTTTTCTTCCTCTACAAAGACTATCTCTTTGCCCTCTTCATCTTGACCCTTGGTCTTTGGTGCTTCATCTTCTTCTACATGTCTCCATAAGCCTCGACCACTTAGAAATACTTTGGTTAACCTTGACCAAAGGAGGTAGTTAGGACCCTTTAGAGTCAGTGAAATCGACATTAGCTTGGTGTTTTCCATAGCTCAATGTGTGAAGGATTTTAAGACTTTTAAGAAGATTAAAAGAAGAACCGAGAGAAAAGATGAAAAATGGAGATTGTTGCGGAAATATGAAGAGTAGAATAGAAAGAAATCAAAAGAAATGAGCACCAAGCTCTGATACCATGTTAAAGAGATTTGAGAGTATTAAGTGAAGAAAATGTTGTAGTTTATAGAGAAAAAGAGAGAAAGTTTCATAAGGGAAGAGAGAAAGAGAGAAAAAGGATTATAAGTATTTTCTATTCAAGATAACAAAAACATTACAATTATATGTTCTTAAATAGAACAACTAAGGAAGAAGAAAACTCAAACTCAAAATTCAAATTCAAATGAGTTGGAGACAACTCATTATTGGCTTCCTTCATTTTCCAATGGATAGATAGTCAGTTTACATTTCCGTGAATTTTGACTATCTCCATATAGATATATAGTTAGACTATTCCAACGGATATATATCAAGTCTGACTAGATATATAGTGTGGCTATTTCTCAATACATCGTAGGAGGTGCTTCAATGTGAGCCAAGGTGAGACTTGTTGAGGTCGCTTCCATCTTTGAAAACATATAAGTTCCTTTCCAAGCTTGTGAGAGAGATTGCTTGAAAAGGGGCAAAAAAAGGTTCTCCTCGTGCAGCTTGCACCAAGGAGTCTGAAACCAAGCTTCACCACCTAAAAATCCACCGACAAACGGAGAGATCTGGCCAGAGGCTTCTTTTTGGGAAAAGAAAAGTGGTTGTGATCTTTCTATTTTTGGCAGAACATGGCAAACAGGAACCAAAGAACGCTAAATTTCCGGGCTAGTGTCTGGGAAAAAAAATTAATCGCTTCCAAGTACAAGTTATTTTTTTGCAACTTAACTTTTAGATATACTAAATAAATACATGCACGAAGTCGCGGACTTTTTTATTAACTATCATATGTTCATGATTAAAATATGTATATCGCAGAAGTACATATAATTTAGTAAAAATACAGTAACTCCTACATGTTTGTGTCATCTTCGACAATTCATATTATTCTGTACTTTTTTATCGTGGTCAAAAACATTTCTTTATTCAAATTAAAATTATAAATCTTTAAAATCTTTAACCATTTCTCTCGAGACTTTCTAATCTAATTTATTAAATGTCGAGTTTAATACAAATTGGGAACTCTGGATTATCTCAAAAAATATTATCATACTTATATGGAAATAAAGATGAAAATAAAATATCAGTCAACTATATTCTAAAATTTTCAATTAAATTACTAAGTACAAATGAACAAATAAAGTTGGAAAGACTCTTCAAACGTTTTATAATTTTAATGGTTGAAACTAAAGCTTTTTTATATATAAATGATACTATATTGGTATGATAATATCGAAAATGATGTGTATTTTGTTTTGATTGGTCATTTGATTTAAATATTTTTGTGAAGTGTCAACTTTTTATAGCATAGAATTATAGAATTACTTAGATGTCATTATTTGAAGAGTTTCTAATGCTAATATAGTATTGATTCGGCGAAAAAGCTATTCATAAATTCACATGCATATGGCTTTTCATATAGACGCACACATTATTGATTTAACTACTGAATTTTAAGTCTATAAACATTGTTTTGACTTAAGAGCACCATGAAACTACGGAAGATCTAAAGGTTGGCCATAGTCTTTTTTGTTGTTCTTCAAGCAGAAACAGATTTAGCTTCACAAACCGGAAGGTCATGTTCAAAGTTCGGAGCAGCCCTAAGGATTGGATTGCGCTCGAAGAAATTCACGGGCTTCAAATCGAAACTCGAAGAAACTGTGGGCATAATTGGAAAATCTTCTTGACATGGAATATGATGGAATCCAAGCGTGTACCACACCACTATGTCTTTGTTCTCTATGTCTCTATCCCTGCACCAAACCAATAATACATCAAGTTAAACAATCAAATTTTAAAGTATCATATGACTAATAAGAAGGACAAGAATAAGTACTCTTATAAAGTTAATCACCTGTTGGACCAAACCGCAAGAGTATCATCACCTTGGCTTTGATAAGTGAACAAACCACCAGCCCATTGCTCTGACTTATTATAAGGAGTGACCCAAATTTGCTTATTAGTAAAAGCTGCTCTCTTCTGCGGCGGGTCATCGTGGTCAAGTAGACTAGCCGCTGTGGCTCTAGGCACGATTTTGTAACCCGTTGGGTTACCAACCTGCGTGGTTTTAGCCGAATTGATGACGTGGAATTCCGATGGATCATACAAACTTAGCTTGATCTGACCATCCTTTTCGGTTTTCGCTACGTTCCTAACCGCTTTCATGTAACTTTTTCTTGGGGACTCACCCGGCTCCGTCTCTTGTCTCTTGAGGTTAACTTTCACAAATGAATTGTCCGGGCCATCGACGTCAAGGTCAAGGTAGAAAGTAACGTAGTGGTCATGGATTACTCCGATTACATTTTCAGACAGAAGCGTGCCGTGAAGCTCTTCTTCATTACCTTCGTTGTCTTTCTTCACTTGGTTCTTGTTTTCGTAAGCTGTCCCTTTCACCATTAGTATTCCACTAAGCCCAACCTTTCATTTGTCCATACATTTATGTGGTTTGTGACAACAATTTCAATTATTATACAGAAACGTAATGAATCATTATATATTGGAAAATGATATAAAATAGAATTACCTTAGCTTTTATAAGCCCATCAGTTTGGAACTCATAATCAATGATGTAATCATAGTTACCTACCGAAGCTACCATTCTTACCACCAACGTCACTTTTGGTCTCACTTCCCTTATCTGCTCATTTTAAAAAATAAAAGTAACTTTGCATAATATATATAGCAATCTTATTATATAAGTTTATATCATTTTGTTTTTTATCCATAATTTTTTTTTTGTCTCTACACCCCATAAAACTTCAGATGGTTTTACAGGTTTATATATATATATATCGAAACAGAATTGTAAATACACGAAAAAGTAGATTTTTTCCCCCTATCTAACGTATTTTGAATTTTTCAAAACGGATATATATTTTGCAAATACACGGAAAATATTGTAACGTGTAAGGAATTGTGTACTATTTAAATAGACAGTCTATTTTTATTTAGTACGTCTATTAATTATAAAAATTTAACTTTCATATAAACTAAAACATATTAATTAAAAATTGAAAGTTTTTATCAAAAAAAAATTGAAAGTTGGTACTATATAACGGAATGAATGTGAAAATTAAACTAATCCCACAATTTTTAAACCATATGATCAAAGTAAAAAAATGATTCAACTAAAACAATAAATAGAAGTACTATTTGAAATAGTATAAATAGTACGACAATATTGTCCATTTAAATAGGTTATCTATTTCCGCGCATCTATTAATTTCACAAATAACCAAATACCAAAGGGGAACAATGTGATTGGGTTTCACTATTTTATTTGGTAATATTAAAAGTATCACAAACAAAGTTTTGAGAATGAACGATCTAAAAAAAAATGAAATATGAGAAAACTATATTAAGCGCTAAATAAACCGTCTATTTGTTGAAACATGTCTATCAACTGAAAATGGCAAAATCGTCACAAAATTATGGAAACAATAAATTTTGTTGTAAGTGCTATAAACTTAATTAATGTGAGAAATTTACTTACCGGTAAATCAGTAATGGGGCTTTCCGAGTGACGCCACCCAATATCGCCGGCGTAACTCTCGAAAACACAAACCATATTTTCTCTAACGAAGGGCGTTCCGTCAGCCGCCGCGAAAACTCCGTCCATATACACCGCATTTCGTGGACAATCATTAAGGGGTACAAGTGACATGGATTGTAAACCGAAACCATACTCGCCAGCATCCATGTACGTTTTGAAGTACCACGCGTCTGATGGATCCATGTACGGAACAAAAAGCTCGGACACGAACCCTTTGTACATCACGTCACGTGTCTCTTGTGTGTCCGGATCATATACCCTGACCCGTGATATAACCACACCAGCTCTCGGGTCGGGTTTTAAATGAAACTCCCAGTTTGCCCATTTCACTAGATGGTTGTCCTCGATTACGAAGCTAGGACCACGTGGCTGCTCGATTGATATCGGGTTGAGAAGCCGGGTTTTGCCCGGTTTCGTCACTAGGTTTTCGAAGCGGTAATCGGTATTGGTTGAACCGGGTATAGGTATGGCCCGACCCGTATCAACTATCTCGATCACTTGCTTTGTATCGAAATCGATAAGAATAGTTAAACCTTCGATGGGTCGCATGTAGAAATTGGTCGTGTCTTTAGTATAGAAACATTGACTTTTGATAACTCTTTTGTTCTCCTCTTTCTTACCAAACCAGCCACTTGAGATCGGGAAGCAAATCACGTCCTTTAGATTAACTCCACGAGACATTATCGTACGGTTGACATCTTCGTTTGAGAAGGGTACCAAAGTGATCTCGTTCATCTCCTCGATGGTCATCATCGGGTAACCAGAAACACGAACCGGACTATCCACTATATCGACCTGGCCAGAAGAAAGGTCAACGACCATCACGTGGGTGTCGCCGCCAACACGTGCGATGACGGAAGCTTTCCTTGGAGGAAGTGGGTTTCCTTTTTCCCAGTTAAGGACAAGATTCTTCTCGGGCTCTTCAAGAACCACCGTGTGAAGCGCGTGGGGTGCATCGGAGGAGAAGAGCGGGTGGGAGGAGAGGATTGATCGGACTTTGTTGATTTCAACCACCGTGAGTGGGTCAAGAGGATGGTTTGGAGTATCGGAGGAGTGGTCATGGTTCTTGAGTTCTGGTTTAGTAACGTGTCGTTTTTGTTTGTTGAAAAGAAAGTTTCTTGAAGCGCAAAGAGGTGAAGAGGAAGAAGAGCTGGTGCAGTCAAAAAGCCCCGTCGTTGTTGACGACGGCTCATGCGAGAAGTTAGTGGAGGTGAAAGAGATGATAAAACCGGCCGTGACTATAAGAAAGATCAAGCGGAAAAAAGCTTTTGGCTCCATTGAAACTTTTTGTTTGTTCTTGCTCTAGTGAGTAGTGAGTGAAGATTATAGTTATAGGAGTTGTATTATATAGAGAAAAAAATAAAAAAAATGTGATAATGTCTCCTCTAGCTATATGTATAAAATAGATAAATTAATCACTCCCTAGGTCAATTATCTACGTGATTAGAGCATATGCAATGATAGAACTCTTAAGACCATGTTTAACGCGGTATGTTAGGCGTCTCTTAATCATTATTATAATATAAAAAAAATCAAAAACTGTGTTAAGAGCCCGTATCTAAAAATCTTGACGTAAGGACCGGTTCTTAAACCGGTTCTTCGGCTTCTTTTTTTGTCAGAACAATTTCATTTTCGGATCGGTTTCAGATCTGTTTTTTCGGTTTTTTCTGTTTTCCGGTATTTGCATCCGTTACATATTCATTTACGATTTTTGAAGTTTTGGATCCGTATCAGATCTGTTTAAAATATCCCGATTCGAACCCAAAATACTCGAAAATATCAGTTTCGCTTCCGTTTCGGTTCCGTTTCTGATCCGTTTTTTTTTTGTTTTTCAGTTTTTGGATATGATACATATTCATTTACGATTTTTGAAGTTTTGGATCCGTTTCATATCTGTTTAAAATATCCCGATCCAAACCCAAAATACCAGAAAATATCTGTTTCGGTTCCGTTTCGGTTTCGTTTGAGATCCGTTTTTTTTTGTTTTTCAGTTTTTGGATCCGTTACATATTCATTTACGATTTTTGAAGTTTTGGATCCGTTTCAGATCTGTTTAAAATATCCCGATCCGAACCCAAAATACCCGAAAATATCCGTTTCGTTTCCGTTTCGATTCTGTTTCAGATCCGTTTTTTTTGTTTTTCAGTTTATGAATATGATACGGATCCTTTTTACGTTTTTTAAAGTTTCAGATCCATTTCGGATCTGTTTTAAGTAAAAAAAAAATTTATTTAAGAACCCCATTTGGGGTTCTTGCAATAATTGACCAAAATTGCTAAGAAACCCAAAGGGGTTCTTAGCATTGTATATGCTCTAATGGGGTTCTTACCTAATATTAAATTAATAAAATGAGGTTAAGAGCTTTAATGAGGTTCTTAATAAAATGTGGGGTATTATTGGTAGAACTCCATTAGGGGTTCTTAAAAAAAATTTATGTAATTAAAATATTTTAAATACCGAAACAGAACCCAAACCCCAAATATTTTCGGTTATCCGTTCTATTTCGGATCGGTTCTTTTAGTTTCAGATATTTTCGTATATTTTCGGGTATTTTCGAGTATTTTTAGGTAGATTTTCGGGTATTTTAGGTTCGGATCGGGATATTTTAAATAGAACCGAAACGGATCTGAAACTTCAAAAAACGTAAACAGATCCGTATCATATCCAAAAACTAAAAAACAAAAAAAAATAGATCTGAAACGGAACCGAAACGGATATTTTCGGCTATTTTGGGTTCAGAGCGGGATATTTTAAACGGATCCGAAACTTCAAAAATCGTAAATGAATATATAACGGATCCAAATACCGGAAAACAAAAAAACCGAGAAAACGGATCTGGAACCGATCCGAAAATAAAATTATTCTGATCCAAAAAAACAAAAAAAAACAGAAATGCGCAAGAACCGGTCCTTACGTAAAGATTTTTAGCAACCGGCTCTTAAGTAAATTTTTTTTTTTAAATGCCAAGAGCTCGGGTTAGAGTCCGCGATGATCACGCTCTTAGTGGATAGAACCCCATTTTGGTTCTTAAATAATAAAAATATTCTTATTTTAATTATTATAATTATTATTTATTTTTTTATTTTTATTTAATACATAAAATCAGAACAAAAGGCTTAACATCTGGTTTTTAATTAAGAGCTTTTAAAAACTAGCTCTTTCTTTCTCTCTCACTTTTTATTATTTTAAATTTAAAAAAAAAAAAAAAAAAACTTGTGTAAAAACCCAGCCATATTTATGGTCTTAGGAATCTTTTGGTATGGATGCTGACGTCTCCTCTAGCTATATGTATAAAATAGAGAAATCACTCCCGAGATAAATTATCAAACTTAGGAATCTTGTCGTTTACGATGGATGCTGACGAGAGATATTTGTCCACTCTTAGATTCCCTCTATGTGATATGTAATGTGTTTAATTTTCTTAAACACTAATGTATTTATATGTAATATATCACTACAGAAAATAAGGTTATAATCTTAAAGCAGCATTAATTTTACTTGTTTGCATCAGTCGTTTATGTAAATAATTGATGTCAATATGTATCATCTACAAAAAAATAAATGATGGATATTAAACAAACTAATTTTAAATTGTATGTACAATAAAATACTTTTTTTTTGTCACGAAAAGAATTTTATTATACTTCACGAATTGAAGCATCTTGAGCACAAAGAGTTCGATGCGCTAAGGAGTATACCAAAGTATTTGCAGTTCTCGGAACATAAGAAACAGAAAAAGAATTAATGAGACTCCTAATGTCGGAGAGAAGACCAAGAATCTCGATATGATCTTCATGCTTGTTGATCAGATTGACCAACACCTGGGAGTCAGAGTGCAAAAGCACATCGTTAATCCCTAACACGATAGCCTGGCTTAGTGATGGCTCAGGTTTTCACCGAAGAAATCACTGCAAGCGTACAGTTAGT